>RJWT010037475.1:0-13050 GCA_004365215.1 Cuniculus paca | reverse complement strand
CCTTTTGTTTCTTCATCTTGACATTTTCCTGGGTTCTTCCAAATAAGCAGGTAGTGGGGTTTTGTGAACCTCCCACATTGGCTACAATTTCTCTGGAGCATGACTGTTTGGTTTTCCTGGCCAGTGCTGGCTAGAGGTATCCAATGGTTGCTATTGGGTGCTCTGGTGCAGGGCCTGCTTCTGTTTTTCCCAGCCCTTGTTGGTTACCTGGGGCAGAAGCATCCTGAGGGCTTCTGGAATGCATGCAGAGCAGGGCCTGCCTCTGCCTTCCCTCTGAGCTGGTTACTGGAGAGCAGCCTCTCCCTTTGTTGGAATCTGGAGGCCTGATTTTTAAAAATTCTTTATATGTTCTCGATAGAAGTCCTTTGTCTGAAGGACAGCTAAGATTTTTTCCCATTTTGTGGGATGTCTTTTCACTCTTTTGGAGATCTTTTTTGACAGACAAAAATTTTTAATAAAATGAGATCCCAGTTGTTGATTCTAGGAAGTATTTCCCATGCAATTTGATTTTTATTCATGAATTCTCTGCCTACAGCTATGTCTTTAAGTAGAATACATATACTTTGTCTTCCAGCATATTTAGAGTTTCTGTTTTAATATTTAGATCTTGGTCCATTTTGACTTTAGTGCATGTTGATAGGTTTGGGTCTAGTTTTAGTATTTGGCATATGGAAAGACAGTTTTTCCAGCACCACTTATTAAAGAGGCTATCTTTCTTCCAGTGAACATGTTTGACTCCTTTGTCAAAGATAAGGTGGCTGAATGTGTTTATATCTTCCAATCTATTCCATTGATCATCAAGTCTGTTTTTCTTCCAGTACCATAGTGATTTTATCACAGTAGCTTTGTAGTATAATTTCAAGTCAGGGATCGTGATGCCCCCTGTCCTGCCTTTGTGTCCAGAATTACCTGTGTAATTCTAGGTTTCTTCTGGTTGCAGATGAATTTTAGGAATGAATTTTCTAGATCTGTGAGGTATGCTAATGGTATTTTGATTGAGACTGCATAAATCTGTATAAAAATTTTGAGAGAATGGCCATTTTTACAAAGTTTCTTCTTCCTATCCATGAACAAGGAATGTCTTTCCAATTTCTGAAATCCACTTCAATTTCCTTTTTCAGAGCACTGTAATTTTCACCTTATATATCTTTTCCTTTCTTTGTTAGATTGATTCCTAAGTATTTCATTATTTTGGATGCTATTGTGAAGGGTATGGTTTCTCTTATTTCTGTATCAGTGAGTTTGTTGTTTTCATAAATGAATCCTATTGATTTTTGAGTGTTGACCTTTTATTCAGCTACATTACTGAATTTGGTTGTTATAGCTAGAAGTCTTTCCATGGTGTTTTGGGTGTCTTCTATGAAGAATATCATCTCATCTGCAAATAATGATTATTTGACTTCTTCCTTTCCTAACCTTATTCTTTTTATTTTTCTCTCTTTCTAACTGTTCTGAATAATGTTTCCAGCACAGTGTTGAATAGGAGTGGTGATAGTGGACAATCTTGTCTTATTCCTGATTTTAAAGTGAAAGCTTTCAGTTTTGACCAATTAATATGATGCTCGTTGTTGGTTCACCATAGATGGCTTTTATCAGATTGAGGTTGACACTGCTTTTCTGAATTTCTGTAGGGTTTTAATCATGAATGAGAGTTGGACTTCATAAGCTTTTTCTGTATCTATTGAGATGATCATGAGATTCCTATCTTTGGCTCTATTGATATGGTGCATTTTGCTTATTGATTCATGTATGTTGAACCATCCCTGCACTCCTGGGATGAATCCTACTTTGTTGTGCTGCATAATCTTGATGATTTGTTGCATTCTGTTTGTCAGTATTTTACTGAGGATTTTTGCATCTATGTTCATTAAAGATGTTGGTCTATAGTCCTCTTTTTTGGTTGGGTCTTTCTGATTTTGGTATTAGGGTGATGCTTGCTTCTAGGAATGAGTTAGGGAGACTTGCTTCCCTTTCAATTTTGTTGAAGAGTTTGAGGGGTATTGGCATTAAGTCTTCCTTGAATTTCTTGTAGAATTCAGCAGTGAATCCATCAGGACCTGGGTTTTTCTTTGTTAGTAAGGTTATAATTGCATTTGCAATTTCATTAACTGCAATTGGGTTATTCAGCAGTTTTACATCTTCTTGATCCAGCTTTAGTAATTCATATGTTTCTAGAAATCTGTCGATTTCTTTTGTGTTTTCAAACCTATGTGAGTAAAGGTTTTCAAAGTAGGTATGGGTGATCTTCTGTATTTCCACAGAATCCATAGTGATTTCACAGTTTTTATTCCTTATTGCATGAGGTTTCACTTTCATTTTTTAAATAAGGTTGGCTAGGGGCTTATCAATTTTATTTATTCTTTCAAAGAACCAACTCTTTGATTCATTGATTCTTTGTGTTGTTTTCTTAGTCTCAATTGTGTTAATTTCTGCTCTGATCTTTACAATTTCCTTTCTTCTTTTGGCTTTGGGCTTGACTTGCTCTGCTTTGTGTAGATATTTGAAGTGTAACATCAGGTTGTTTATTTGTGTTTGTTCTCTTTTCCTGATGTGGAAATTTACTGCATTAAATTTCCCTCTGAAAACTGCTTTCATTGCACCCCACAGGTGTCGGTATGTTGTATTTGTATTTTCATTTGCTCATAAATATTGTTTAATTTCTTCTTTAATTTCCTCTGTTACCCATTGATTGTTCAGCAGTGTATTATTTAATTTCCATGTGTTTATGGAGTTTTTGCAGTTTCTTTTGTCAGTAATTTCCAGTTTCAATGCACTATGATCAGATAATATGCATGGGGTAATTTCAATTCTTTTGCACTTACTTAAGCATGTTCTATGGGCTAGTATATGGTCTATTTTAGAGAATGTCCCATGTGCAACTGAGAAGAATGTGCATCTTGATGTTGTTGGGTTGAACACTCTGTAAATGTCTACTAAGTCCATTTATTCACAGGTTTGATTCAGTTCTGTTATTTCTTTGCCAACTTTTTGTCTAGTTGATCTCTTTGTGACAATGGTCTATTAAGCTCCCCTGTTACAATTGTGCTATTGCTTAGTTGATTTTTCATTTCTGTATTAGTTTTATATACTTGGGTGCTCCCATATTTGGTGCATATATACTTAAGATTGTTATTTCTTCCTCTTGGAGTTTTCCCCTAACCAGTATGTAGTGACCTTCTTCATCTCTTTTGACCATTCTTGGTTTGAAGTTCACATTGTCTACAAACAGAATAACTATCCTTGTTTTCTTGAGGGGGGGGGTTCCTGTTGCATGAAATATTGTTTTCCATCCTTTGACTTTCAGTCTATGAATTTTCTTTTGGGTTAGATGGGTTTCTTGTATACAGCATATGGTTGGATGTTGTTTCTTGATCCATTCTACCAGTCTGTTTCTTTTAATTAGTGAATTGAGTCCATTTACACTAATGGTTATAACTGACATATATTGGGTCATTTTTGTCATGTTATCCTTCTGCTGTTGGTTCCTTACCTTTCCCCTCTGTTTAATTGTTCACTCTGCTTGGTGGTTATTTTCTGTTTGTGTTCTTAAAGTTGTAGTCATTTTTGTGTCTATCTATGATATCTTTCAGTATTCTTTGTAGGATTTGTTTGGTGGTCATGAAGTTCTTTAGCTGTTCTGTGTCATGGAAGTATCTTATTTCTCCAACGATTTTGAAGGTTAGATTTACAGAGTACATCAATCTGGGTTGGAAGTCTTTTTTCTTTAGTATTTGAAATACTTCATTCCATGCTTTTCTTGACTTGATTGTGTTGAGAAGTTTGCTGTGATTCTAATGGACTTTCCATTTTAGGTAATTTGTTTCTTTTCTCTAATAACTTAAAAGCTACATTCTGTTCCTATGTTGAATTTCTGGGACATTGATTACTATATGTCTGGGTGTAGATTTATTTTGGTTATGGCTAGCTGGAGTTTGATATGCTTCACTTCTCTGTATGTCAGTTTCCTTTCCCATACTTGTGAAATTTTCTGCTATTACTTCTTTAAATAGTCTTTTTATTCGTTTGTGTTGTCACCATCTTTTTTGTTTACACCTACCAAATTACATTGTTTTTCTTTGCATTGTCTTTCAACTGTTGAATTGTTACTTACTGATTATTCCTTGTTATTTTTAAAAGATCTTCCTTTCCTGCTCACTAGCTGAAATCCTGTCTCTGAGGTCTGAAAGTCTATCCTCACATTTATTCAGGTGGTTCTGGCAGCTTGCATGGAATTTTTGATTTCCTAGATATCTCTTTGAATCTGTTTCATGCATTCTAATTCTTTCTTATATGTTCATTCAAGGTTTCCATCATTTTGCAGTGCTCATCTTTCTTTTAGCTGTGTCTCCTTTAGATGTGTTTAGCATTTCTTTCATTACATTTATCATGTCTTGTTTTACCTGAGAGATTATTTCTGATCTGATTACCTTCACAGCTTGTTTCTTTACTTCAGTTGTTATTACTTAAGAGATTTCAAGTGTGTGACTTACACTTTCTTCTATGTCCATGTCTTCTAGGCTTGTTTGGCATGAGCTGGAGGTTTGAGATTGCATTTTGCTCTTTCATTTTGTCTTTTTCCTGTATTCCCCTGGGTCAGCCAAATGTATAGTCTCAGTTCCTTCCTGGTTTGAGGATGGCTGTCACAGGGAGGGGTTTTCCTCAGCTGTGCAGTGTCATTAAGCAGGTTTATCAGGTCTCAAGTAGCTCTTGGAAGTTCCCTGGATGGTTAGAGTATGCTGGGTGGACATTCAGCAGGCCCCACGTGGTACACCAAGGCTCCCCAGCTGCTTGGGATTGCTGGGCAGGGCCTTATCATGTCCTGAGTTTTGCACTGAGGTTCCTTGGGTAGGTGGAGTATGCTGAGGCCTTCAACAGGAAAACCAATGCTCCCCAGCTACTTGGGGTTACTTCGCAGGGCTTTACTAGGTTCCCAGCATGCACAGAGGCTACCTGGTTAGATGGAATATGCTGAATTGGCCCTCAGCAGGTGCCACCCAGCACACTGAAGTTCCCCTGCTGCTTGGGGTTGCTCAACAGGTCCTTACCTGGTCCTGAGTGGTGCATCAAGGCCACATGGGTAGGTCCAGTACCCTAGGCAGAACATAGGAGGTGCTCCGATGCTCCCCAGCTCAGAATATTTTATTTTATAAGAAATTTCTAAACTGCCTTCCAAAGTGGCAGTATTATTTTGCATTCCTACCAGCAGTGAATGAGAATCTCTGTTGATCTATATCCTCACCAACATTTGATATTGTCAGTGTTCAAGATTTTGATCATTCTAATTGGTTATATTGTCATATTTCATTGTTGTTTTAAAAATATCTTGCTAATGATGTATTACATGAAGCATCTTTTTACATGTTTAATAGTCATCTGTTCATCTTTTTGATGAGTTGTCTGTTAAGGTGTATGCCCAGTTTTTGGTCAAGTTTATCTGTTTATGGTCGAATCTTGAATATTCTTTATATATTTTGCATAAAAGTCTATCTTTTGTAGATATATTCACATTATTTATGACTTTTTTGAATTTCTCTTTTCTAGAGCAGAAAATTTTATTTTAATGAAGTCCAGTTTAACATTTCTGTCTCTCATAGATTATGCCCTGGTGTCACCACCAATTTAATGTCATCTAGATTTTCTCCTATTGTGTTGTGTGAGTTTTAAAGCTTTTTATATTTCACTTAGATCTGTGACCCAGTTTCAGTTAATTTTTGTAAAGGGTGCAAGTCCAGCAGTCCATTGTATTGCTTTTGCTTCTTAATGGATACCTAGCTGATTATATTTACATAAATATATTTCTGGACTTTCAATTCTGTTTCATTCTTCTATTTAGCTATTCTTTTGAAAATAATACAATTTTGATTGCTATATTTTAATAGGAAGTCTAACACTGAAGTCTCCATCCTTTTTCTCCTTTAATGTTTTTAGTTAATTTTTCACTTTCAATATCTGAAAGACATGTCTGGAAACCAAGGGTCATGTGCCATTTTAATCTTTTAGGAAAGTCTTGTGCAGCAGATCTTCCCATGCAGTCACTCTTTGGTAATCTTGTATAAGATTACCAAAGGATTTCCACTTGGCTAGATTCAATGCCCTGTCCTCTCTCCTTCAATTTCATCCTTTTCTTCAGTGTACTTTCTTCATGTGGCTTTGAAGACATCATTGTGTGACTTGGCCTTCTTCCCTCATTGTATTCTTGTGTCTCCACAGTTTATTCTCAATACTAGACAGACTATTTCTTATTAAATTCGATTTAATCATGTTAACTTCTCTCCTAAATAATGAGAATTTTTGCTCATTTAGTCATAATCAAGACCAAAATCTTTTTGATGATCTATGTGTTCTTGTGTTTTCAGAACACTACTTACGTATTTGGCTTAATTTCTTCCTTTCTTTCCTGTTTTCCTTTTTCTTGCTCTGTTTCAGTTGCTTTGCTTTTCTTGCTTCTCCTTGGACATGACAGGTTTCCCCTTAGCCTATGCGCCAGCTGCCTCTTATGGGAAGAATGCTTCTCCAAGTTACCAAACTCCATTAACTTCAAGTTCTAACTAAAATGCTAACATTTTAAAGAGGCATATTCTGACTTCACTATTAAAATTATATCTACTTTTCCTGTTTTGGCTTTCCTAGGTCCTCACCCTGATCTTGGACTTATAATTTTGCCTTAGACTTATAATTTGTAATACATTATATACCTTACTCACACATTATGTTTATTTTTTATTAACAGCCATCATTCCTTTCTCTGCTAAGTCTAGCAGGGAAGAAATTTTAGTCTTTTGTTCATTGATGAATTCAAGAGCCAAGGACAGTATCTTGCACATTATGCATTTTTAATATGTATTTATTGAATAAGTAAATAAATGAATCCTCCCTTTGAGATAGTCAAAATCATCAATGATACTAGAAATGATAGTTTGTAATTGTTATGAAATAGTGATTTTGATTTGTTTATATGAAAAAGAAACCTAACAGATGATGGGAATATTCATAAAACACTAAATTATGCAGACTGACAATAAATGTGTAAACAGTCAGCATTTTTAATCTGCATCAGAGGAGCTTTCCCAGTAGCAGAAGGCCGTTGATACTGAGGCATAAATGGAAGCCAGCACTTCAACCTAATTAGATTTTTTTACTGCACAATATGAACAAATCAAGGCTTTGTGACTATTTTCAATGGCTATTAAAATATACTCATCATAATGTCATAAATCATACTTGGAGTGTATTTTTTATTTGCTATATTAGCCCTAAGGTTTCATTAATGTAGTCATTGATTTCTTTTAAATTATTATCTCAAATTTGCTTACCCATGTAGCTTCTCAGCTAGTATTTCTTAAAATGTGTTCCAAAAAATGTTAACAAGCATTTCATGAAAACGTTAGCTTTAAGTTCAGGTAAGTTTGGAAGATACCAAGTTATACAGATTTCTTTACTACATTCTACATATGAACTTGAATTTCCATGAAAAAAATTTAATGATAGCATTTCCCAAATGTATTTGATCTCAGAAGTTTTTAATCAAGGATAATCTGAAATTTTTGGAAATAATTCATAAGTAAAAGTATGACCCAATATCTGATTTGTGGTATTATTTGCACTTTTTATCATTCATTACTTCACAAGTAATTACTCAGTAATATTATTTTGAAAGATATCAGACATATGAATTGAGAGATTTGGGAGACATACACAGGCTTGGTAGAAAGATAAACATGACGTAGTGATATAGAGAGTTTAGGGCAGAGCAACAGCCAAAATCTGAAGGAAAGATGCTTAGCACAGAAGGAATAGAAGCTGCAGAAAGAATGGAGAGAGGCTTGAAAAAGTATAGTGCAACTAACACTTCATAGTCCTAATATACACTCTGAATCCAGATTTTGGGGCAAAAATGGAAAATCCTGGAGGCCTCAGAGTTTAAGTTCCATAGAAAGTGAATAAAAATGGGGGCTCCTGTCCTATTGCTCGTATCCACTTCTTCAAACTACATTTGTACTAAATTTCTCAAGGATAAGAAACATGCACATTTCATACAGTATGGTTGATTTTTTTTTTCCAAACAAAAGAGCAATTTGCCTCAGGAAATTTGATTCTTTCGACATTTGTTACTCTTTACCATTGCAATCCAGTGTTCATTCTCAGATTCCAAAGTACCTCTGATTAACAACACATGTGTGACATCATTGAAAAAGCATAATGTATGTATCAAGAAACATTGCTTAAAGACAGTAATGCAAAAAATAGAGTTTGCCATTTGGGGAATATTCCAAAAAATCCTTAAAAAATAGTGGTTGCATTTATTGGAGGAAAAAGGAGTTTATTTTGTTTCAACATTGAATGATTTGATATTTTGGGTTATTAGACTGCACTATCCTGAAATAACTTGGAGCATAAGAAATGATCATTGACCTTTGAATAGATGATTAAATGGGTTACATATAATTATATATGTATATATGATTACACATATATGTATCCATTTGTTATTTAAATTCAGCTAATACTGTCTCTCTGGATGATCTACTTTAAATCAGATTGGTAGAAATTTACGGAGAGAGAATATTTAAGAACGGCATATATTTTGAAGGCAGGCTGTATTTTGATCATCTTTTATCATGTCATCTAGCAGTTGATTTATATGGTTTGCCAGGATACACACTTACCTTGGTATCTATTGTCAGATGAATATCTTCAAAACTTTTAGGTCAATGTTCCTGAACAGCGCAGTCAGTTGGTGGCTTTTCCACAATAGGCATTAGGTTTCACAGGAGCTTCTGCAGTATCTGACCATGCAAATGAAGGGAGTGTTTTTCCAGCTTAGTAACTCCTGCTGGCTTATAAACAGTCACCTTATTTTTAAGGGAGGGAGCAGAGCCTATAACAGGATAGTCCCAGCTTAGTTCATTGCTTTTGTCACCTGCCTTCTGGCTTAATGCTGGAGCAAGAAGCATGCAATTAAGTGAGGAAATGAAAATAAATGACATTGCTCATTGCACATTATACAATGGCTGGCAGAAAGAATGCTGGTTGTTGAGACCTAGTGATCCCATTGAAAATGCAAACTCCTAAAAAAAAAAAGAAAAAGAAAATGCACCCCTACTTGAGAGAAGATTCTGGGACTGAGACAGGGACCTGAGACTTCTCTGTCACCTAAGGTAACTATTCTTGCTTTAATATACCTTTATTTCCTTTCTGGCTTAAATAGTTATAAAAGAAAAATATGTTTTAAGTAAACAAGTACAATAAATTGAAGGCACAACTCTCTACATGTTCAGGGCATTTATTCTTTAATGATTTGTAGAGTCAGTATTCAAATTTGAGGACAAAGGAAAATAGTCACAGTGACATACTTCAGCTGATTATTTGGAAGGTTAATTCTAGAAAACCTAGTGACTTAAGTGAATAATCCTTTTTGAACAATCATTTACAAATTGTTACATAAAACAACAAATATTTTAAAGTTTAATTAACTTTCAGAATTGCTTCTTTAAAATGCTTAAGTAATTTTCTTTGGGTTCACTTTGTGGTAGTTCAGTCATGTTAAGTGATCAAAAAATAGGCACCAGCGAATGAATACTCTACTGCAGTGGTGGTGAACCTATGGCCTGCATGCTATCTATTTATCTTTTAAGACAAAAGATGTCAACACATGAGCTGCTTTTCCTAAAGTAAAACCGCACTATTCACATTTAATTGCAGTGTTGGCACTTTGCAATAAATATGTAGGTCTTGGGTTGCAATTTGCACATCTCTAAAAGGTTCTCCACACTATCGTGCTCTACAGTTAGCGTGTTCTTCACCTCTCTGATGGAGAGTTGCGAGTAGGACATGAAATGCTGTTTGTCGTAGAGCTTGGGAGAGAGCACAACTCAGCTAAGAGAGAATCTTAAAAGCCTGCAATTTCATAGTAAGAGTTAATCTAGTTAATAAAGGCGTCTTTTAGATGTGTATATCATTTCAAGAGGAGAATAACCTTACAAATCATTGTACCATATTTAGTACATACCACAGAGAAATTGTGGAACAAATTATTATGTGCTATATTTTTAAAATATCAACAAGGTTGGGAAATTTGTATACTATTTAAGAAACTGAGGAATGACTTTCATAATGAAAGCCCATCATTGATTGATATTTGATAAAACTTAGATTATGGAGAACAGAGCTTGTAGGTCTTTTCATTTAGCAGATATGTGGCCTAAAGTATGTAGAGTAATAGGAACCTCTGACCAGCAGTCCAAAGATGTTCCATGTTGGAAAACTGCTTTGCTAAAACTGGGGATAATGAAAGATGAAGGACTCAGTAGTTAATTGATACTTGAATTTTTAAAACATTTCTTATAATTTTGCTAATTGTAAGTTGCAAAACAAAGCTTGCATACGTGTAAATCGCTAGTGGAAACGTTGCTAATATCAGTAGTACCTTAAGTTTCTGTTTAAACCCTTTTCTTTATCCTGGTTCAAGTTTTGATGTCATATTGCCCAGCAAGTAGGGAACAAATGATAAACATACGTAATAGATGCTATGGTCGCCTAATAGGTGCTAGCTGGAACCACTTTATCTGGGAAGGTGGCTGGAAAATGGCTTTCAGCTGTAGCTCCTTTTAGTTGCTTCACTGGAATTGATATACAAGAACCTGGCCTCTCACAACTAGGGGTTTGTAAAGAACACAATTGGAAAATTGGTGATGTGGAGATCTGGGAAAGTGGTATATGGATAGATGGCTCCAGATAGTTGAAGAATGATATCTATCTCATATGTGAATCTTAACCAATGGCAACTTTGGCAAAGTAAGAGTTTAATAATGAGATATATAGTATGGCTTATTCTGTGGATATTGGTCAGCCTTGCCATTTTTCTCTGGAATCATGAAATAGTGGCTACAGTGGCAGTGATGGAGGTTATAGATGGAACCAGTAACATGAACACTTACTTAGCAAGGCTGATCTGACTATGGCTACTGCTCAATCTGCCAGCAGTAGAGACCAACACTAAGTCCTTAACATGGCATAATTCTCTGGGGTGATGAACTTGAGACCTTGGAGCAGATTTATTACAAGTGACTCCTTCTATCATGCAATGGGATGGCATTTTGTGCTTGGAATGGATTCTTACTCTGGATATGGATTTGCTTTCCCTTCCTGCAGTGTTTCTGCAAAATCCACTAATTACGAATGTATAAAATGTTTTATCTACTGTTATTATATTCCACACATTATTGTTTCCCACCAAGAAAAAGAAGTGGGACCTTGGGCCTGTGCTCATTGTATTCACTGGTCTAACCAAGTTTTTCCCCATTCTGAAGCATCAGATTGCTAGATTGGTGGAGTCTTTTGAAAATCAATTATGGTATCATTTAGGTAGCAAACGTTTGAGAGGCTAAGGATAGGTTCCCAAAGAAGTGTGCATTATTCTGTATCAGCATCAAATGTATAGTGCTATCCCATATAAAGTAATCATGAGTCTAAGAATTAAGAGGTGGAAATGGACACATATAACTTTTGGTATTAACTAGCAAAAGTTTTGTTTTCTATTCTTGATGCATAAAGCTCTGTTTGAGAAAAGTGCTTCCACAAGAGTTGCAGCAATTGTTCAGTTGAAATGGAAATCAATGCTGTCATTCAATTTAGAGGGATCTGTGAAATTCCAAATTTATTTTCTTTTTTAGGTGCAGAATTATCTTTCATTTCCTTGACCTCTGACCAATATGTTTGTCTTCTAGAACCTTACTTATATTCAGAGAGACAGAGTGAGAGACAGAGCGAGTGTTCTTAGCTGATTGTTAAAAGATTGCTCTTATTTATCTAATTCATACCAGTAACAATATGGTTGGCAGGAAAAGCCCAGACCTTCAGCCAGATGAGCAGTTGTGTTCACATTCCAGTTCTTTGCTTTACTAGATCATTTAATTTCCTGGCACTTTAGTTTCCTTGTCTGTCAAACAGGGATGATGATGCCCGTTGGAGTGTGAAATATTTCAATAATGCAAAACGGATTGAGGACTCAGCAAAGTTCTTGATTGGACACTAGGAAGAATAGTCTCAATTTACACTTGGTGTCTTCAAATAATTATGCATAATTAGATTAATTACTTCTCATAACTATATCAGTGATTATCCTAATTAATTGCTTTCCCTTTTAATGTCAGAAGTTTAAATGACAATGTGTGTGTTCACTGAAATGATCATTATCAAATATTAGTTCACACTCTGTTTTCTTGTTGCTAATGCTTGAGAAGTTTATCATGACATAGAGTTCCAATTCATATATGGAAGCCCTAATCTCTAATGGGATGGTATTTGGAATTAGGGCCTTTGTGAGGTAATTAGGTCTAGATGAGGTTAATGGTTTTATAAAAGAGAGAAAACAGACTATATGAATGCAGTGAGAAAAACTACTGTCTGCAAGCGAGGATCCAGACATGTAACCATTTTAATCATGAACTTCTAGCCTCCAGTACTAAGAGGTTGAGATGTGTTTTTTTTTTAAACCACCTTATCTATAGAATTTTGTTATAGCATCTCATATGTACTAAAACAGGATGATAAAATAGATAACTTGATTACCAGGAAAAGAAAGAATTCTCGAAGTAACCCTAAAATGAATCAATTAAAGTCCACCATTTAAACATTAGGATTTGAAAAGTTTAAAAGTATCAAAAAGAATTACCGTGGTGACAAATTTAAAACACTTTTTCTGTGAGATTTCTGTCACACACAAGATGTCTTGCTAGGTAGGGCCTTCAAGTTTGATCAGGATGCTTCCTAGAGGTTGGGAGGCAGCTCATGGTCCCACTCACAGCCTTTGAGTGCATCTTTCTTATCCTTTCTTTGCTAGACACTTTAGAGAAGGATGGTCTGACAGGTTATTTATAGAAGCCATTACCATGATGAGTAATTTCAAAGATAACTGATGACTCTAAAAATATGGCCTTAAGAAGAGAAAGAAAGTTGTAGGGTGTCGATTCCAAATAGCAGATTGCTATATTTGGGTGGTCTGAGGATTATGACAAATGTCAAGGACTGCACACCACATGAAAGAAGCTT
>RJWT010037474.1:0-13050 GCA_004365215.1 Cuniculus paca | reverse complement strand
ATTTTAAGCTACTGAATGGAAAATTTACTTTCAATTCAGTGTTTCTGAGGCCAAAAGCAATAAGACTGTGTCCCAAATAAGAAAATAGAAGCAAAAAATAAAGAAAACAGGAATAAAATTTTATTATAAAGTGCTTTGGTATTCGCTATGATATTTGAAACAAGATAAAATAGTTATAAAAGTATTTATCTAACTAGAATCTAATGTATATTTATTTAATTTTAATGTTTAGTATACATTTGTCACTGATTACCAAGTTACCAATTCAACATATTTATTTTTACAAGAGTCCAACAATGTTTTATATCCATATTTAGTATTCAATATATATTAACTGAATGACTAAAAAGATATTGGAACAATGAGTTTTATAACTTTTATTTGGTCAGTAACCATTCTTCTGAGATTACAATACACTGCTCCAACCAAATTTTAAAAAGAAATTTATAGTCATGCTAAATGTTGACATAATTTCAGAATGCAATTGGATTAAGAATATTTACTTTCTCAACATAGAAAGATAATTTCTGGTCTGAAGAGGAAAAAGGAATGCTAAATATAAATGAAAATGTAATACACCATCATATACTTGAAAGTCTTTGAAGAGATGTAAGCCAGGAAAAGGGGAGTGTGACAGAGGTTGCGGCATTTTAGTGTGAATGGCAATGAAATGTGTTTCTCAGGAGTTACAGTAAGGGATAAAGCTGTGCAAAATGTCTAGGAGTTGATGTTCGGTGCAGATGAAATGGCATGTCCAAAGGTCCTGAGGTGGGATGTGGTTATTGTTTTGGAAGGACAGTAAGATGGTAGAGAAAAGGGCAAAGGTGAGGAAGTAAGATCAGAGAAGTAGAGCAGATCAATTAGACTACTATGGTGCAGTAAGAAGTTTAGCTTATATGCCATACGAATTAGGAAACTTAGGAGAAGTACCACCGTGCTCTGTAGTGATACATTTTGGGTCAGTCCTCTGTCTGATGTGAGGAGAATGGACAGAGGAAAACAGGAGTAAACCGAAGAAATCAGAGAGAAGCTGTGGCAGCAGTGGTTAGCTGCTGTGGTCTCCCTTGGTTTTGGTCGTTAGGGTAAATGGGGAGTGTCTTTTAAATGTGTGCACTTTTAGATGTGTAGTAAACTTCTGAAGTAAATTTTTGACTAAGCTGTGTCATACACAAGTTTCAGTCTCATAGGAAATGCCAGACTGAAAGCTGTTAATGTGGAAGTCATTGGCTGTGGGCAAGTCATGGCCCTGGGTGAATACAATGAGAGTGAATGTGCACAGAAGGCAGGCACCAGTACCTGCAGAACCTGAAGTCTGGAAACAGAACACACTGTGCAGTAAATGGAGAGTACAGTAAGTGAATCCAAGAGAAAACTGTGCAGATAAAAGTGATCAACAGTCATAATGAGTCATAAATGGTTCTGAGACATAAGGATGAAGGAAGACACAGACTCTGGAAGGACAGAAGTCACTGGTGACCTTGCAGAGGACAGATTCCAGGGGAGTGATGGAGATCAGATCTGATTGGCAACAGGTGCATGGAGAAACTACTGGGAAATGAGGAGTGAAGTAAGTGTACATGTTCATGGTCGACTCTTTCAATGAGTTCAATGTGAAGTGGAGCAACTTTTTTGGTTTGAATGGTAATATTAAAAAAATACAAAACAGCTTTACAACACATTTCAAAATATCTTACCAAACACCTTACATATGCTATTCTTACCTCACCCACGAATGATACGATGACAAACATGTTGTCCTCTTATTACTTTCATTCAGTAGTCTAAAAAACTGACAAGTGGCTACTTCCACAGGGCAGGCATCTCTTTCACATTCTACACTGTTGAAGAATGGTGGGAACCATTCAAGATACACAAAATAGATGTGGCAGGAGACAGGTGGGTGGTGCAGGATACTTTTACAGGTGGCATAAAAAAACAACCCACCATACTTCTTCTGACTGAGATAAAGCCAGAGGGAAATGGCAATTCCTTTCTCAGATCATGAGTAATAGAGTCCCTTTCCTTCAAGAAATATTTTCAAAAGTTGTTTTGATATATAATAGAAAAACAATATATTGCATATATTTAAAATGTACATTTAGATAAATTTTGGTATGTGTATATAATTATGAAATCACCACCAAAACCATGTCAGAAATTCCCTTGTTTCCCTTTCCCTTCCCCACAGCCCATCCATGAGCAATCACTGACCTGCTTTCTCTCAATACAGACAGTTCACATTTTCTCAAATTTCATTCAAATGGGGTTTTTCAGAGGAATTCCAAAGTTTGTTTGTTTATATTTTGTATGTAGAATTCCAAAATTTAACCATGATCTTTCCCGATGTATATTTGTTTGTTTTCTGTTTGCAGTTTGGTTAGCTCCTTTTATATTTAGGCCGATGGTTTCATCAACTGGGAATATTTTCAACTATTATTTCTTTGAATGCTTTTAAAATCACATCAAACTTCATTTCATTTATGGTGGACTCCAATGATCTTTTTGTTATTGCAAGTATAATAAAGTTCTTCTCATTTCTTTTTTTTAGTACATGTTTTCTATGTTACTTTAGTACATGGTTTTCATATGGTAATTTCTATATTAAATACAGTGACACTTTTCTGTCTTTTGCATTCTGTCATGTGCATCCACTGAAGTTACTAGCTTTTAGATTATAACGATTTTAGTAATGTGATTTCTATTGATAGTCATTTCATCTGCCATTTCTTAACTGCAACTTCAGTTTTAAATTAAAATTTCTTAACTTTTCATTTGGTTCTTCATGTTTGTAATTGCCCATTGTGACACTTTGTAATGACTGATTTACATATTGATAGTTCTATCATCAATAATATCTCAATCTTGGCATCTGTTGATTATTCAACAGATTTTTCTGGTTTTTGGTATAAAATGTGTTTACTGGTGGAAATTTGGACTTTTGGGATTTTTGTCTCTATCTTCTGAGACTGTAGATTTATTGAAACCTGCTGCAACTGGTTTTATCTGACAGTCCTCTGGGGGAAGTAGAGTACTTATTCATTCCTATAGGAATGGTTGAAGACAGAAGTCTGAATTCCTTACTAACCTCTGATGGAATCCATGAACTAAACTATTATTGCTTTTTGTGGGTGAGATCTCAGGGTTTCCAGTAGCTTCAGTGATGCTATTCTTTCATGGGAGGGCTCCTTGATACTATCTCCATGTTGCCCCCACTGAAACCACACAGGATGGGGTGGAAGTCCTGACTTTTTCTTGGTCTCTTCTGACATGCCATGGGGAAAGGAGCAGCCACACATGGCAATAACTAGGCTAAAATCCTACAATGCAAATATGATACTCAATGACACCAGGAGCCTGGGAATTTTGTGAATATCTAACCAAGATGATGGTCCTGGCTCCTTCCTGAGTCTTGATTGACACCACCTCAGCAGGAGAGCTGCGACACATTCTTTCTTTGAAGATCACTGCTATAGTTTAAATCCCAAGACCCATTTGTTAAAGGATTAGTTCTAAACATATGGAACTACTGGAAGTTGCTGGAATACTTAAAAGGTAATGCCTGCCGGGAAGACTGAGGTCTCTAGTGGCATGAATTTGGAGAGGATATGGCAATCCTTCCCCTTCTTATCTCTCCCATTACTTCCCATCTGTCATCAGGTGAGTGGCTTTCTCTGTCACATGCCAGCACCATGATTTTGCACCTTTCCTCAGGTCTTTTTAACAATGGGATCAACCACTCATGGACTGATTGCCTCCTAGATAATGAACCAAAATAAACTTTCCTCTTCTTCAATTGACTTTTTAAAGCACAATTTTACAATAAGGCAAAGGTAACTCATACATTCACTTAATTGATATTATGTCTAAAGATTCTTTTGACATGCATAGACTTTAAATATTAAATATATCTTTCCTTAAAGAACACGAAGTCCCAGACACCAAATTCAACCCAAGGTCTCTTTTTATACAACCCACAGAAATGAAAATGAATTTGCATTTTTAAAGAAGTGTTTCTGCACCTGCCTGGCAAGTGCAAGGTCTTGAGTTTGATCCTCGGTACAAAATAAATAAATAAATAAATGCAATATTTACAGAAGTTTTTTTAATTGAACGACACGAATCGGAAGCTTTTGTTCCCTGCAAACCTATAATATTTCATCCTTTATGGAAAAAATGTATATGCAGATATCATGAAAATATGGCTTGGATTCTAGTCAACTACAGCTCAATAATGTGTGGAAAGAAAAGCTAAAGACATGATCCAAGAGTCTAGAGTCTCTCATTTCATTTATTCTAAAGGCCAAGTAGGTACAAATAATACATATATGTTCAGTTCTTGAAAGAAATATAAATAGGAGAAAATCCACTTTTTTTTTTCAGCTCAGCCATTTACAATCTTGCTCCCACTCTGTCTGCCTGCCATTTATCCTGTGATGTAGGAGGATCTTCAGATCTTTATCTCGATGTCCTTTAGAGGAAACCCACACTGAAAGTCCCAACATTTCTTTTTAGAGCTAACAAGTAAAGATTAGTTGCAAGCAGATGCTCCATTTGCAGTCTGCAGTGAATGTTGCAAATTAAGTAGAAATCTGTAGAACAGGCAACAGGTGATCCTCATGCTCTGAAAGACAAGCTCAGGAATTTCCACTGAATCATGTTTCATGGTAATAGCTTAGTGCATTTGTAAACACTAACCATCAGAAATTCGGCTTGTTCACAGCTGAACAGTATGCTTGCATATTATAATTGATTATCTGCCTAGTTCTATTAAATATAAAGGACACAGAATAATTTTTATTAAAAATAGAAGAATGTAAAAAGGGGGGGCATATGATTTTGACCATCAAGGACCTATTTATTGGAAATCTTAGAAACTAAAAATACATAGTTATTTACTAAAAGTTGTGAATTATCTGACACTCTGTAATAAAAAATAATTCAAACATGTTGATTTGGATCTAAATGGCTTTATTTATTAAAATAAACTAAGGAATATCTCTTAATAATTACATAATGTAAGACATTTTCAATTTTATAAATACAATTTTCCTTCAGGAAAGGCACAAAATGCTCTATTGAAGTCAGGGATGAGGGAAAGATGTGGGTCTAATTCAAATGCAGAGACGAAAGAGGCCCTCTGAGGGCATAATTGTCAGCCAGGTTCCCAAATCAATTCAACCTATAACTCTGACTGCACTCTCAAGCTATGATAACTGTTACAGACTGAATGTTGGGTCCTCCCCAGAATCTTGAATAAAAATTTAATTCCCAAATACTGGTAACAGGCAAAGTTGGGAGACCATTATGTCATGAAGACAGAGCCTCATGAATGAGATTAGAACCATTCTTAAAGCAGCCCCAGAGAGATACCTCACCTACTACCATGAGAGAACACAGCTAAGAAGCAACAGCTCCGTCTCAGAACTGGGAAAGGACCTTCACCTGACTGAGTTTCCTGCTGCCTTTATTATTCACTTTCTAGACTCAAAACTGAGACAAGTAAATTTCTCTCATTTATAAGTTCCCTGAGTTATGGCATTTTTCTTACAGCAACCCAAATGGACTAAGACATATTGACTGTAGTTGTTTTTCCATTGATTTCTGAATTTGGTATTGATAAAGGGAAGAAAAGAGTTTATTTGACTCACAAAAAGATCACAAGTAGTTTTAAATAGATTGTATGTACCACAGTCACACATAAATAAGACTGTTTATATGTAGTAGTTTGATTGGTTTTAGAACAGAAATCAGAAAAAGTATGTTTATTTCTATTATTGCCTTCTCCATAGCATCTTCCTTTGTTCTTCTGAACCTTCTTATTATTCTACCCTCAAATAAAGTTGTTGATAATCTCTTTTGGTCTGCTATTTGACATCATATATTCTGACCAGCACTGTTTCTGGCAGGAGTTTGTGGAAGTGGGATGCTGTTAGGATCCAGAGTTTAATGAGGCAGATGATTTGGGGCATTTGGGAAGACACACCATGCAATGGATTAAAGTGGACTTCAGTGTTGATTAGATAGGAGCCCAAAACGTACCACCACAATGCTGATGGTGTCATGTGTGTTGGTCAACTGTGTCACCTCATTTTCAGTTTCACAGTAATGTTTGAATTTGCCAACCTGATTATTTGCTCAGAATTTGAGGTCCACCTATCTGAGTTTAAAATGAGAAATGCTAATTACAATCTGGGTCTTTTTATAGAAAAGTTGCAAGTAATTACCTTCTGTTTCTTAATTAGCTTTTCTGTAAAATAGTTCTTTCATTGGTCCTGACACATAAAACACTCAAGTGTTTTGATTGCACCCATTAAAAAAGTGTAATGATCATTTTTAATCTACATCATCAGGATTTTCTTAAGTTTCACTTCAATATTTTAAAAAGTCAACTGAGTTTTTGAGACAAATTTAGAATAACAAGTGAAGAGCAAGGCAAGGAATTTAATGAAAATATTTTTATTCAATGAAGTATCTTTTTTAAAACATTCTTATTAGTTCATATTGGCCATACATAGTGCTCAAATTCATCATAGAGAATCTACACCTGTACATAGAATATCTTAATTCTTCATTTTTCCCGTTCCTCTCTCCTCCCTTAGCACTTGTTTCCTTTCCCATCTACAAATGGTTTGCTTCTTTTTTTTCTATCCTCTTTTCTTTATTTCCCTTCTTTCCTTTTCCTTTCCCCACTCCCTTGTTCCCCTTCCCATTTGAGCAAGTCCTTTCTAGTTCAAAATATCTCTCCTCCATGTTTTTCCTTGTTTACTTTCAGGGTTTCTCACATAAGAGAAACAATGCAATATTTAAACTTGTGTGCATCATTTATTTTACTTAAAATTATGGTCTTGGGGTTCATATAGTTACCTATAAATGACTCAAGCTTATCCTTATTTATGGCAAAGTATAAACACCATATTTTCTTTATCCATTCATCTGTTTATGGGCCTGTGGGCTGTTTCCAAGATTTAGCTATTATGAAATGTGTTGTTGTAAATTTGGCATGCATAAATCTCTGTGGTATGATGATTTTAATTCCTTTGGGAAGATTCCTAGAAGGGGAAGAGTTGAATCAAATGGGACCTCTAGTTTTAGTTGTTTGAGAAATTTTCATACTGATTTCCATAGTGGTTGTACTAGTTTTTACTCTAATCAACAAAGGAGAAGGGTTGCTTTTTTCCTCACAGTCTTACTAGCATTTGTTATTAGTTGATTTCTTGTTGCTGGCCATTCTTTCTGGAGTGAGATAGAATCCATTGTTGTTTTAATTTGCATTTTTAATGACCAGTGATATTAAACATTTTTTCATAGTATTTATTTGCTGTTTGTATTTCTTCATCTGAGAAATGTCTGTTCATTTCAGATGTCTATTTTTGTATTGGTTCTTTGAATTTGAGGAGTCTGATTTTTTTTTTAGTTCTTTATATATTCTAGATATTAGTGTTTTGTGTGAAAAGTAGTTGTAAAAATTTCTTCCCATTCTGTGAGGTATCTCTTCCCTCTGCTGTTGGTTAATTTTGTTGTGCAAAAGTTTTTTTTTTAACTTGTTGTGATCTCAGATACTGATTCTTTGTAATATTTTCTGTGTGATCCTTCATTCAGAAAGTGTGCCTAAACTTATGTCTTCAAGAGTTTTACCTGTTTTATCTTCCAGCATATTACTTCTGTTTTTATATTTAGGTGTTTGATATATTTTATTTCAATTTAGCACATGGTGAGGGACATGAGTGTTAGTTCATACTTCTGCATGTCTGAGTCTAGTTTTCACAGCACCATTTTCAAGGAGGCTATCTTTCTTTCAGTGGAGGTATTTTTTGGTCCATTGATTAAAAGATAAGGGAGCTGAGTGTGCTCAGAGTTGCTTCTGCATCTTCTTTTCCACTGATCCTCAGGTCTCCTTGGGTCTGGTTTTATTTAGTTCTGTTTTGTGTTGTTAGGTCTGTGCTATTTTTATTATGGCAGGTTTGTAATGTGACTTCAAAGCAGGGGTTTTTATGTCCTCTGCCTTGCCCTTGTTGTTTAGAATTGCTTTTGCTATTCTGGAGTCTAAATGGTTAAAAATTGAAAACTGTCACCCTGAAATCAGGAACAAGACAAGGACGTCCACTATTACCACTCCTGTTTAATATAGTTCTAGAAAGAGTAGCCTGAGCAATTAGATAAGAGAAAGAAATAAAAGGAATAATGAAAGGAAAGAATGAAGTTAAATTATTATTTCAAGCCAACCTATGCCTTCCCATGAGTCAGTGGGAACTATGCAGGCTGGGAGGAGAATCAAGATGCCAACCCATGCCTTCTCTTAAGCCAGAAGCAGCCACATGGGCCAGGAGAAGAACCAAGAAGCCAACCCAAGCCTTCCTGTGAGCCAGCTGGCATGTGGCCTGGGAGACAAGAAGAGCAATACCCCTCTCCTACTACCCATAAGAAACCAACTGATTTGGAGGATCTCAGGCTGAGAAAGCAACCGAAGTAAAAAAAATAAATAAATAACTTAATGCTTGTATTGTTTGATCGATTTTGCTTGCCTGAGGCTGGTAGTCTGAGCAGTCTATTTGGAGGATAGCAATATGCAATATAGCAACTGTGGGGGATTTCCTTCTATCTTGATTTTGAAATCCAATGTTTTGTTCTGTGTAATTATTTTGTTCTATTCCTGTATCTAGTAACTTGTGCAACTATTTTGAAGATAACAATATGCGCTATAACAGTCATTTTTAAATTCTTATCATCTTTTGAAATCCTATATCACTTTTTTTTGTTAAGGACTTCAACAATAATAATTTAGACAAATTATGTTAGATTGATTAATGTTCTGGATAATATGTCTGTTGAATGCTTTGACCTTGAGTAATAATGAACAATAGGCACACTAGATTACTACTGAACATAAGGTTGGACAATGCAAAATGTACTCAGTGGTAATTATCTCGCCTGTGAAAAAGAATTATTTTTCCCATCAAATCAATACTGCTCAATTCTGCTGTAATGATAAACTCTATTCATGTTCAAATCACCATGGAAGCCAGTTTAAGACTAAATAAAATTCTTGTTTTACTCTTTTTTGTATAAATTTCTTTTAACTAAAATTCCATGACCTGTTTATATAATTTATTTAGGATTTTATTCTTCCATTAGTTATTAAAAATGTAGCATTTAATGATGGTTTAAAGGAATTAAACAGAGTTAAAAGGGAAAATAATCTTTAGCTTATCAACTAGCCCTGACACATAATTAATTTATTAAATTTTTTCTAAAATGTATATGCTGAAACAAATCCATGGAAACTCTTTAGTTTTTTTTTTTATTAAACTTAACACTGATTTTATGACATGTAGAAAAATGGAATTAAGACCTAGTAAACGGAATCTTCCATTAAAACCTTACGGAGTAACTAAGGTCATCAATATGATGAAGTTGATGAGGTTTTAAAAACACATCCAACTTTTTTTTAATTAATGAATGTGCATATCTGTAGAGATTACAAAACTAGAATATTTGTTGCTGAAATTATTAGCAGGCTTCTACATAAAACAAGGAAGGTATATTTTCTCCTTCTCTAGTACTGCTTTGAACACTACTTCTATTAAAATGTCATTTTAATAGTGTGTGCACAACAGTTAGGGTTCCATAGTGCAGTTTAACAAATGGTGGCATTAAGTATACATGTCTTTAGTAAACAAATAATTATTTTTATTTTTCTAATTTGTAAGATAGAAATAAAATAAGCATCATATATGAACTTGACCTGCATATTCCCTCACTATGCAAATTTAAGATAAAGACAAATATTTCTTTGAAAAAACTGTATCAATACTTTTGGAGACAAAAAGTTTCAAGGATTAAAGACTTTTATTGCAAAGGTGAGACTCATTTGTAACTGCTGAATATTAATGTATCTTGTTGCCTTTAAATTGCTGTTCTTTTTGTTAGTTGCAGTCTGCCAGGCACAGAACATAGAGTCTTTACAGCTCCTTCAGGAACAATATGTGGCCTTAAAAACCAGGACAATAAAGTTAAGCAGGACATCTGGGAGCATGATGAATGTGACAAGGTGATCAGAATGCTCTGTCAAAATGGGAACAATGAAGAAACATTGCTAATGGTTCCCCAGAATTCTTGGGTGACATAAAACTAAAACATCAACTAGAATTGATACTGTTTCTTTCCCTGGCTCTTTCATAGCATCCATCTTACTGTATTTTGGTTTTATATTTCTTTATCCTCCAAAAGACTGTAAGGTATTTGAAGATGAGGTTTGAAAATTCTTTTATTTATTTTTTTTGCTATGGTTTATTGTACAATGCCTGATACATGATGGGTACTGAATCACCATTTATTGAAAGACTAAATAAAATGATGTTCTGCTGGACACATTTTCTCTTGGTGTGATAAACATCACTAAGAAAAAAAGTGAAAATAAAAACAATGAATAAACACTGGCAAATTTCAAAATATTTGAGTACCGTAAGCTACTAACTTGGATGTGTTGGGCGCAGACGCACAACATAGGTGTTGCGCGCAGGCGCGCGACATACTGTGTTGGGCGCAGGCGCACTACTTACCTTCAGTGCTGAGTCATTTAGGAGTCCTGTCAGCCCCTTATTGGCTGAGCTTGAGGAGAAAGGCGAATAAGCTAGGCTTCTTGGCAGTCCCTGATTGGCTGAGCTTGGACAAAGAGGTGATACCTGATTGGTCCCCTGCGATGGGGCGTGGCTTCTGATTTTTGTATATAACTGTAGGTAATAAACCAGTTAGAGGCAGTTCGTAGAAGACGACGAACAGCTCTCGTGTCTGCGTGTGTTTCTTTCTGCGCCGGTCAAGTGGTGGCCCGTACGGGGACAAACAAACATCACACACACCGCAGGTTACACGAGAGGTAAGCCCAGCGCGCGCTCTGGTCACAGATCAGAGTTTGGGGAAGGGGTGTTGGACGCGATACCCAGGAGGGAAACCCAACTACAGGGACCCTGGCTGCCATAAACAGGCAGGTCGCACCTCATATTGGTGGGTTTCACGCTAAGTCATAAGGACGTGCGTGAAGACAGGAACGGTGGGTTTACCCGCCGCGTCAGAAGGCCGTGAGCGAGGAAAGCGAAATTGAACGTAAAGATGGGAAATGAGAGCAGTAGGACGGTTTTCCTGGCCTTACAGGAGATTTTACAGCATAAAAACATAAAATTGAAAAAAGACACTATAGAAATATTTATCAGTGAAGTGGACAAGGTGGCACCATGGTTTGCACCCTCAGGATCTCTAACCTTGCTTAATTGGGACAAACTCGGGAGAGACTTAGATTTTGCTGCCAAACATGGTTCTTTGGATCCGTGTGTTCGTGTAATCTGGGCTATGGTCCGATCCGCCATTACAGATGCGGATTGTAAGGGAGCGCTTGTGGCAGGGAAAGCAGCCTTACAACATGCAAAGGCCGCTTCGAGAGATCAGAGTGAATGTGGGGAGCATTCAGGGGGAGAGGAGGAGGTAAAAGGGGCTACGTCCTCTGAGCCTCCCGTTAAATCTGCCCCCTATGCGGAAGCCATTAACGAACTCCAAGAAATACTGCAACGTAGTACGTTGCAGTTGGAGGAAGAATATAGCGTCCGGGGTCCACCTACGATCAAGAAACAAAGCCCTATTCATGACACTAATCTTTTCCAGCGAGGGGACGGCCCCTTCCGGGAGCAGCCGCCACCCATGGCCCCGCCTCTGCCAGGGCCGGAGCAGCCGCCACCCGTGGCCCCGCCTCTGCCAGGGCCGGAGCAGTCGTCATCCATGGCTCCGCCTATGTCAGGGCCGGTTCGATAGCGCCCCCGCCCGGATATCCACCCAGACTCTCGACTTCTTTTCAACCAGAATTATGGCAGGAACTCTTGGCTACTGATCCAGGAGGACTAGGCAAAAATATTGCGAAACATATGTATCCAGTCTTTGAGGACGCACATGGACACCGCCTACACAGGTCTTTAGATATCAAAGTTGTGAAGCATTTAAAAGAGGCTTGTTCTGCTTATGGGGTATCGGGAGCGTACACGCTCTCTCTCATAGAGGCCTTAACAGGCAACCCCATGACTCCCAGTGATTGGGCCAGCTTATGTAAGGCTGTCCTCTCTCCTAGAAAATACTTAGACTGGAAGGCATGGTGGGTAGAGTTATCCACAGAGCAAGCCCAAAACAACGCCAGGCCAGGTCCCAATAGACATCCAGTGTGGGACGAGGACATGCTGTTGGGGCAGGGTCAATGGGCAGGACGTCAAACACAATACCCACAGCCAGTGTATGAGCAAATTAATAATTGTGCCTTTACAGCATGGAGGCGTATACAACCCAGAGGAGAAATTAATCAAGGACTGACTAAAATCATCCAGGGCCCTAGTGAGCCTTTTTCTAATTATGTGGCTCGCATGATGGAAGCTGCAGGGCGTGTGTTCGGAGATGTTGAGCATGCCATGCCCCTTGTTAAACAATTGCTCTTTGAACAAGCTAATACAGCATGTCGACGAGCCATTGCGCCTTACAGGCAGCGGCCCCTAGAGGCCTGGATGAAACTATGCAGAGAGATTGGAGGACCACTTACTAATGAGGGCTTAGCAGCTATGTTTGCAAAGTTTACCACCCAAAAAAGCGGTGCTGACACACGCCGCAAAGAAGGATGTTTTAAATGTGGCAGGCTGGGACATCTCAAGAGGGATTGCCCTGTGATTAACCAGGAGGGTGCAAAATTGAGTCTAACATGCCGCAGGTGTGGTAAGGGAAGGCATAAAGCTTGGAAATGTCGTTCCTCTTTTGACAAGGACGGACGACCATTGTCTGGCCCTCGTTCTCCCTCGATGCCAAAAAACGTGCAGAGGGGGGCCCGTCAGGTGGCGAGCCCCCAAAATCAGCCTCGCGCCTACATGGCGAGAGAGAAACTCATGGAACAACACAGCAACCCCATGGCCCAGATCCCGTCAGCATCCGAAGAGCAACCCCAGGATCTGGAGGATTGGACCTCCGTGCCACCACCGCACTCGTATTAACACCTAAAATGGGTATACAGGCTATAGATACAGACATGCG
>RJWT010037473.1:0-13076 GCA_004365215.1 Cuniculus paca | reverse complement strand
GCCAACCTTTCTCACTAGCTGAGAAGGATGCTCTTCTGGAGACGCAGAGCCTAGTTGAAGTCACCTTCTGAGATTGCTGGGGTTGTGGCAGAGACCTTGAATAGCCAGTCAGCCCTACCAAAAGAGTCCTGAATGTTTTTATTGTTCTGAGCAGCTCTACAAGCCTACTCTACAAGAGTGCATGTGCATTCACACACACGCAACTACCAACACCCCTTCTCAGGTTTCCCCTGGGTCTCCAGGTGCTGTGTAAATCAGGGCAGGCCAACAATGTGTGCCTTAACTGGCACCATGAACATCTTTGCTTTTGCCCTCGTACCCACCAGGTCTTCAAAAAGGGTTTAGGCTTTCACTCCAGGGATCTGCCCAGGGTTCAGCTTCCCCAAAGCAACTACCCACACTACGTTTCATTTATTAAGGGTCTTTCCTTCATCTCATGTCTCCTGCACTTGACTAAATTCAGCTGCTTTCAGGTCAGAAAAACAAGGGCTTAGTGCTTGATTTGCTTTCAACCTCATTTAGAAGACAAGGGAAACGCTGAAACAAGATCCAAGCATTTTTATTACCAGTCTCCATTACCTGTACGCATTTATTGCGTATGTAGATTTTCTCCGGATCTGTTTACCTGGAGGAGTTGAGTGCTGATTTATGGAGTAAAGTGGCTCTTGGGTCATCCCAAGTCTTCGGCAACTGGAGCTTTACAGACCCTTTTAACTGCAGTTAACAGGAGGCCAGAAAACCACTCCTAGTAACATGTCCAGGAGAATGATGGTGACTCCCACATAGTTTGTGCTGGGATCGCCTTTGTTCAAAGAGGAAACCCAAAAGGGCACATGCACCTGCCCTCTCATCCATGGAAATGTTAATGTGCATGAGAGCACCAGGGTGAGGCAAAATCCAGCCCAGCCAGCAGGACCACAGAGAGGGCGATCTTGCCGTTGCACTGGCTGTCCCGACAGAGGACTACAGTGGTAGGGCACAAATGTGCTCCTTAGCCAGGAGAGATCAGGTTTACTTCCTGCCAAACAGACATCACTCACATTCGAATGTCAACTTCTCACCTTCCCTCTGCTGGTAGAGCCACATTCTTTATTTAGCTTTGGTTTGTGTCTCTCTGTGGCAACCTGATTTGGAAGGGTGGTGCATGTCGTTCTGCAGGACTCCTGGGGAGAAATGGAGCCAGGAATGTTGGGTTAGACACACACACGGCCCACTAGCTCCAAAGTACCTTCACACAACCTGGTTGGCCAAGGGTGTTTTTCATGACTCTCATCCTAACCCCCAGGTCCCTCTGTCACGTGGACCCCCTTTTGGAAAGCATTGCCCAGTTTCAGAACCTTGTTACTTGATACTATCTTTGACAGAAGCCACCTGCAAGGACCTGGCATCAAACAGGTACAACGTTATCTTAGCTGAATGTCACCAAATTTTTGTGAAAAGCAATGCCTAGGATCTTCAGCTTTGCCAGTCATCTGGGTTGCAAGTATTCGACTTCGGTGTCACACTATGAAGGCTGCTGTAGACATTATGTAAATGAAAGGCATGACTAAGTAAAAGAAAACTTTACAGGCACTGAAATTGGAATTTTACAGAATGTGCAGGTGCCACAAAATACATCTTTTAAAAGCTTTTTCCCCACTATTTAAAAAATGTTTCTCAGCTCAGAGGCAGCACAATAACAGGCCATAGGCTGGACTTGGTCCACAGGCCAAAGTTTGTCCACTCCGACCTAAGGAGAACAAGCTCTCTCACTGCCCACACCCACAGCCCACTTGTTCACTGCTGGTTTTGTGGGTTAGTCTTTTTTGACTTTGCCTTTTTGTTAGCAGTTCTGGCTACTCCTGGCTGACAGCCAGCAATGAATGAAAAATTTCTGAAATTTGGTTAAACCTAAATCCATCACACTGCAACCAGAGGGCGGGTCTCCTCGAGAGTAAACACCACACCAGTGCGGACCACAGGTTTCTGATTTCCTTCCCTGTGGTGATAATGTGTGCATAGACACACATAAGCTTTTTCCAGAAGAGGTAGTGAGTTGCAGCACAATGCGGAGGGCAGCCCTGAGTCTGCGTAAACCTTCTCCCATTTAAAGCTTCTGCAGGAATGAGATACTCTTGAAGTCAACTGGGACCCTGAAGAACTTCCTGACAGAAAAGACACAGTTTATTTCAGCCTCTCCGGCCTTATTGGTGGCTGTGCTAGTTTCACAGTTCCCAAAGATTCTGGGGTAACCCTGAACAATACACAGTCCTACCTCTTGGAGTACACTGTGCCCAGTCTTTTGATTCTTCTATGTGATATTTCCCTTTGTTGCAATACTAATTTTGATTTGCTTGTCACACCGCTACACCTGGGTCCAGAGAGTTTCCTTGCCCCCAAACCTCCGGAACTCTTGCTGCTGTTCTGGTCTATCTTTTGGACCATGGTACTTAAATCCGGTGCCAACTCGGCTTGCACTGTTCTCAAGGTGTTTAATTGTCCCTTCAATATCAGACAGGGCATTCATTGCCTACCTATGTTTATAGAGAGAATGTTTGTTTTAAAAGGGAAACATAACAGGTTACATGCTGTCAGTATAACCTCTTGACTTTTAATAATTTCATTTTCAATGATTTAAAAGGTATCAAATGTTTTTGTTTTATAAAAAGTGGTGGGGAATGCCTGGTAGCATTCAAAACTAACTTAATGACAATTTTATTTATGTATACAAACATATGTATAGATAGATAGATAGATAGATAGATGATAGATATTCTTTATATTTGTCTCAATACCTATAATCTGTCTTTATCCAGATAGGAAGATAAAAGGAATAAGATGGATGATAAATAGATAGATGATAGATAGACAGATAGATAGATGATAGAAGATAATAGATAGAGCAAGTAGCTAATATTTGATGCCATGTTTGAGGGTTCCCAGGTAAAACCTCATTTAACTCAACAATCATTTGACATAGAGATCATCTGTCATCATAGAGATCAAGCAAACTTTTCCTCTTTTACTCTTACTTTATCTACAAGTATCCTGTCACTTTCCAAATGCATCATGCTATGGATTTTGACTGCTAAGGAATACAGGCAAAATTTACTTCAGAACCCTCAATGAGAGAATGGGAAGACAACACAGAGCCTAAAAAGACATAACCCAAAAGAGGTAAAGGAGGTAGTGTTCTGAGCCATAGAAGGAAAAGTCATATATATATATATATAAATTCTGTCACTGAATTGCTTCATGCCCTGGGGTTCCACTTTGGGTGCTGGAATACAGTAATTCTAGGGATTGATGCTGACCATCCACCTGTTCACTGCCTTTGTGTGATCTTCTGAGACAGGACTGCAAAATGAATTTGAGAAGCCCATTCAAAACCCCCAGCAGCCCCAGGAAAAAGGGCACAAGAAGGGCCCCGTTCCAGAATGTCACTTAAGATGTGGAAGGTTTCTACTGTCCCTGCCCAGTGGAGACAGTCAAGTCACTTGGAGGCTTCCTGGGGATGAAATGTGAGAGAAGATAAACTTTGCTTTCATCTTCAAAACATCAAAAATAAATAACCTCAAAACACAGGCTGGGATGAGAAAGACTCCAGTGTGCATACATAAGCATTAAGCAATCCCAGGGGACCGCTCATGCTTGCTAGACTGTCCTTGAAATAAAACTGGGGATATGAGGTAAAAATGCACTCAAGGACCCCAGCTAGAAAGAATACTATCCTTTTCATCATGTGCTTCAGCTTCCTTCCTCTCTCAGCCAAAAGCAAAGAGATGGAATTGATCAGTGTCTCAGCCTCTCCATTCCAGGAAGGATCCCAAAGCATCTTAGCTGCCTTGGCCTCTTTGTAAGTCAGGGAGCTGGGTTGATTCACTAAAATAAAGTCTTTTTCTGAAAAATACAGTAAGATATGATGTGACTTTGATCTGTGATCTGAGTGGTTTCTCCTCAGCTATTAAATCCTTTGGAGGACATTTCACCCCCACCAGGATACTATAATTAGAAATATGTACAATAGTAAGTGTTGGCAAAGATGTGAAGAAATTGAAACCCTCGTACACAGTTAGTCAGAATGACAGTTCATCAAAAGGTGCTAGAGTTACTGCACGATCCAGCAATTCTACTACTGGGTATATGAGGTATGATCAAAACTATGGAGAATGTTTATTACTGTGAAAGACACACTGCCATTAATCTCTCTCAGAATACTCCCTCTTACTTTAAGCATACTTATCACATCATTCTTGCTACTTTTTAAAGTGGGTTTCTTTTCAGGTTGGTGAAAATATTCTGGAATTAGACATTAGTGCCAGATGTACAATTTTGTGAATATTCTAAAAAATCACTCAATGAGATGAATATTAAAAAATCAGGAAGAGGAAACTCAGGTTTTTTGAGCACTATCTCCCAGGGCTAATCTCCTACAGATAATTCTCATGGAAGATGATGAGGTTGGTGCCAGCTCAGTTTACAGTGAAGGAAACCAATGTTCAGACAGGATCCATCGGTTGCCCAGTATTGCCAGCTGCAAGAAATAGCTCCTGATTCTGCAGAGCCCCACCCATTAGATTTCTCCTGTACTGCTCAAGGCCACAGTCGTGTTTGCTTAGACTGTTTCCTGCCCGGTGACTCTCAGAAAGCTTACACTGAGTCTCAAGTTCCTATGCAATATTAGCTGAGCCCCCTGGACTTGGCCATTCTAATGGCTTAATGAGGCAGGCCAGGCCAGCAGGCCAATCTTTAGTTTTCAGAATGGTGGTGGGATCCTCAACTCATACCTGTCAGCACCTGTCAGATGTTGCACCATAAGCATGTGTTTGCCATTCCTGGGTGTGTGGTTAAGGAACTTCCTATAGATGTGAAACTCCCTGACATGAGGAAGGGAGAGGCTAAGCAATGGGTGATGGGGTCCCCTCTCCCATGGAAATCCACAGAACCTTCCTGAAGGTAATGCCTCTCAGCCCTGTCTCTCCCTCTTCCCCTTTCTACCAGAGGTTACCATCAGCTAGTTTTTGAGGCAGCCTCTTAAATATATCCTTCCTAACTGGAAACTGCAAGGGCCAACCTCCACCTGTCCAAGATGCCTGACATGTTTCGCTTCCTCATAAATGAACTGATCTTATAACTCAATGACAATCACACATGCCTCATTTGATTCCCAGCTTTCCTTGGGCCTGGGGGGTGACTGGAAGACCATAAGGTGCCAGACTGTTACCAAGCCCTGCCTATGTATGTTTGGGAAGGTTAGGCAGGGCTCCAAAACAAGTTATTGCCCATTTTTCACCTCACAGATCATCCTGCCTTCTTTACCCTTTCATGACAAATATCACTTTCAAAATAATTCTAAAGCTAAAATGACCAATGAATGGTTTAGGATTCTTGCTGATTTATCTCCTTGAAATGGGCAAAAAAAATGGAGAAAAATTTTTTATGTATGAGTACTGGGGGATTTTAACCCAAGGCCTTCATAGCAAGCTACATCTCTAGCCCCTAGAGACAGGGTCTGGCTAAATTTTAAGTTCCTCAGGCTGGGCTTGAACTTGAGATCCTTCTGCCTCAGCCTCTCAGAGCACTGAGATTACAGGCACATGCCACCACACCCAGCTGAAATACGGTAATTCTTATTTCCATTATAGCTTATTGGGTCAGAACCATAGTGTTTTGACCTCAAGCATATAGAATATGTGTTACTGATCTACACAGAGAAGAGTTGGTGTGGATCATGAGCCTAAATTTAAATACTGCTGAGGTCACAGCAGGCCCATCCTTCACCAGCCCGAGGGCCTCTAATGGAAAGAAATGCCCAGAATCCTACAGAATCATCATTCTGAACACGTGTGTTTATCAGGGGACACTGTTCTTGGGCTTTCCCATGTCTTATCTTTATCACATTATTTCAGTGGGATCATAACTGTTCTACAAATAAGAAACAGACAGAGGATGTGGGCAATGGGCAAATGAAGGATCAGGACCACAGTCCACTCTCCTACTGCCTGGCGAGGCCCTCACTATACCACTGATAACCTCAAACCCAAGAGATGTGCAGTTCAGCAATGTTGAATTCCTAAGAGCATGGCTGGAGTTCAGAAGCAGCTTGTTTTTCTCTCACTTTCCAAGCGTGCACAAGGCTGGAGAACAGAGAGAAGAGAACCCCATGGGCCACTGATCTGTATTAACTGACAAGTAAAACTTCATTTCTTTCCTCAGGTGCTGGGCAATATGAAAATAAATCATTTTTAAATTGATCATATTTTCTTTTGGAGAATTTATGGTGAATTCCGCTGTCTGTGTGTCACAAGGAAACCAGCCTAAAAGGGTCCAAATCCCTGAGGTCCAGCTATCTTGGCTGCCTCCTCCCCCTCTTTACTACCTCCCATACTTACACTTCTGGGTTTCAGAACCACACCCCCTTCCCCTTGCTGTGCTCCTCAGGGGAGCGGATAAGACCCAGCAAGAATAATGACTCTCTCCCCTGCCCCAGCAGTGAGCAACCCCGCCAGAGCTCCAATCAACTTCTGATTTTCTGTCGGACCAACCTGTCCCAGGAACTGCTGGACCTGCTCCTCCCCAGTCCCCTATGTATTTAGTAAACAAAAGCCTTCCAGTTTTGCCTTGCAGGCATTCACATGACTCAGTACTCCGTCAATACCTCCAAGCACAGGAAACCATTTGGTGAGACACCAGTATTAAAAAAATAAGCTGCATGACATTTATTTTGTCTTGTTAACATTATTATCTGTAAAACATTTTTATTGTCAGTATAAAAATTAACAGGTTTTATTAAATACTTTTTCCAATTTCATAACACATAAAATCAGTGTCATCTGCTTTCATGTTGCATGGCTATAGCAAAGTGAGTGGGTGTTTCAGAAGCAAAACAATACTTTAATATAGAACAAACAATACAGTGATATTTTGTCTGATATCAGTATGAGCCCAGATCTTTTGGTGAGGTGTTATCAGCAGACAGAAGCAATCCCTTAACAAGAAAGGACAATCAAAATCCCCTGAACTCAACCAAACAATTGTTTCCATTTTCTATGATGGGACTTGAAGATTCTAAAAGGTTTCTTTGATGCCAAAGAACCTGGACACCATTATAAAAATGCACCAAAGGGAACACGAGTGTCTCTGACAGTGTATGACTCAGGCAGAAAGCCAGAGGCCAGAGCAAACCCACTGCAACCTTAGGTTGGTCCTGGGAGATTAAGGCATCTTTGAATGAGGATGCTGCTACCTTTTGCCTTGCGAAGTCCAGTTATACGTTGCGTATCAAAACAAAACATCCTTTTATTATTGGTTTCCTGTAATCTGGGCATTCAGGTGGTCTGAGCACAATCATCTGACAGCAGAGTTTAACACAAATAAATTGAAACTTCATTTTCTCCCAAATCAGTCCTATATCGTAAATATTTTTCTTCTCAAAGGATCTGGTAACTAGTGAAGTCCAAGCAATAGATCGACTAGTCTGCTGTGCTGCCTGCATAGAAATGCCACTTAAATTACAAAAAAAAAAAAAACCTTGATTAATTGTTTTGTATATTACCAATTCATTAATAAATTAATGTTATACCATTTTCCCTGAAAGCAAAAAGTATTTTTCCCACCTCTGCTTGGTGAAAATTAAGAAATTCTGTATAGGAACAGCATTTAGCAAATAGTTATTTAAAAAAAAGAGAGACCAATTTTTTAGGTGCATTGGGACATCCATTTAAAATCAATACAAAAAATAATTCCTTGTAAATATATAATATATATTTATACATAATTTGAATATATTTACATACATCCAGCACCTATATACTGCATTTGTGCTCTGTAAGGGTGTGCTGACATATATTTTCTCCAATTATTACAAAATTAACAAGGAAGGCAGAATGTGTCTGCCTTGAGTCCAACTGGGGCACAGCCAGTACCCCTGGGGGGTCAGAGGGGTGGCATGGTGGTTTGTGGCTGTCCATTGCTCCAGAAATATTCTTCTCCTGGTGAGGATGACAAGTTTCCAACGTACAAATCTTTACACATGTGCCGATTACTTTTCCAATTATTTACTCCTCTGATCCATATATACAAGCAGAGACAATAAGCTCTTGGAGGCATGGCCTCCCAGCTCAGTGTAGGTAGGTTCCTGACACTGTCCTTTTGGGGACAGGAAGACACATTCGTTCATGTTTTAACACTGCCATTTATGTGTGGATACTGAGGCAGGCAAGGTTCATAAGGCATGGGGTCCGGAGAAAACACAGAGTCATCTCCTGAAGAACAAGAACTCCTTGTGTCAGGGGAACTAGGTGAGTACTGTTCCAGAGGCTGACTGAGGTCCAAGTATTCCTGAAAGAAGGGAAGAGAGATGTTTTATTTCATCTCAGGTCAGGATAACAAGGTGAGTACGGTTCGAGAGGCTGACTGAGGTCCAAGTATTCCTGAAAGAAGGGAAGAGAAAAGTCTTATTTCACACACAGGCTCCTGAGATGTGGTTATCAGACTTGGGACAGCACAGAGACCTCTTGGAAGGTTTATGGAGGCCTCGCCCACCCCAAGACCCCAACTTTATTTACTCTGGCCTGCCCTTAACTTTTCTTTTACAATCATCTTGAATAAACTCATGGCAGGTAGAGAATAATAAATTCCTGTTGAACTTAGGAGATGGGTGGTCACCTCAACTGCGGAAGTCACCCTTAGCTAGATAATTCTTTGCTAGAGTGCGTGGTTCAAATTTGGCCCCAGCAAAGTAGAAACAACAGCCTGTAGAGCCTCAGGACCCTTTAAGTAGTAAGACTATGAATATGTATTTTCTGAATTACATTTTACTATGATAATTTCTAGGCAAAGTTTAAGGGGATTACTTCATTTGACACACAATTTAACAAATGTAATTCATTACTCTCAAAATCTCTCTGAGCTAAAAATGTAAATTGGTACAAAAAAGGCTTGGACACATTCGCGTATGCTAAATTCATAATAGGCTGTTAAAGGAAAGCTTAGGGAAATAGAGGTCAGGTTTTAGTTGTGAAAGTTTGACATTCAGAAGGTTTTTCTGCTCCCCAAGATTCACTGGTGTTGCTGCTGAGCCTGCCCCTCCCCCCCCCCGCCCCTGCCCCATCACCAAGGATAACATTTCCTACCAGGACAGGGCACAAGCCCAGGGCCTGTTTTCTTGTGGCCCATGAGCTAAGGATGGCTTGCAACATTGTAAACGGGTGGAAAAACTCAAAATAAGAGTAGTATCTTATGGCACTGAAATGACATAAAATGATATAAAATTCCAATTTCAGGGTCCATAAAGTTTTAGTAGAACGCAGACACTCGTTTATTTACATGCAGTCTGTGGCAGCTCTCATGCTATGACGGCAGAGTTTCGACAGACACCATATGGCCCTTGGAGCTGAAAATATTGACTCTCTGGCCCTTTGCAGAAAGCATTTGCTGACCCGTTTCTGACTAAACCGGGACCTTTTTGATCTCCATGCCTCAACTGAGCTGGCACATTGGGGTGGCTCTGCTCACACATTCAGAAGCCAACGACTCTTGTCTGCATGTGGTTTTGCTAAGAGGGGGGCAGAAAGTGCAGACCACAGCACAAACAGCCTCTGCGTTATCAGAAAAGAGCCCACGGAATGTTGGCGACGCTACATCTTAGAAGACAGAAAGCACTATAATTCATCACCAGGGTTGGCAAGACTAAGAGTCCCCATCCAAGAATGGGGATGTGTCAGCTCCAACAACATCAGCATTAACCGCACAGCTAGAAACAACACACCCACCACATCAAAAAAGAATTTTTTTGCTTACAATGATAAAAATGAAATTTTGTCCTAAATGGAACCATTTTTCTCAAGCATATGGTAATGATTTTTGGAAGGAAAGAAAGTTCGATTTTTATATCCGTTAGACAATATGGCATTCTGCTTTTGCATTTTAGGATAGTACATATAAATTTCAGGACAAATGGACCCTCTTTAAATGTATATACATATGTATGTATAAATAATTATACACATATATGTGTAAATACATAACACTGAACGTGGACATGGGATCCAAAAAACAGAACTTTAGTGCTTCTCCCAGTTTCTAAAAGAACCCATAAACCTTCAGATCAGATAGGGAAAAAATAGGACTACCAGTGAATTGCAAGCCTAGGGTTAAAGAAACTTACACTAGAAACAACAATTTTGGCAGGAGAAGAAAGTTGGGCCCACCCCGACCCCCACCCCCTGAACTATTCCTTTCAACTTCTGAAGGTCAGCTGTGTTCATTTAAATGCAATCGCTCCCTCTATCCAGCACAAGCCACAGTCAGACACACAAGATAAAGGCTGCTGGCTTGAGGCCTCATAGCACTACACTTCACTGATTTCTAAAGAAATCGCTTTAAAATTTTTTCTAAATCAGAAATTATTTTCCCTCTAGACTATCTGGAAGATTTTTAACCTTCTTTGTTGTTGTTATAATGACAACTATGTAACTTTGGCTTTTTTTTTTTCCTTCTGTATGAAAAAACACTGATCTTTATTAAATATCTCAAATTTGATTTGTTAACTATTTCTATCATTATGTTTTCTTGGGCTTCATGGGTGTATCCTCTTTCTGGCTCAGAGCACATTTTTTCCATAGCCCTTCAGCGTGCAGTCACTCCCTCTGCACACTGAAGCAAGTCTGAGTCCTGAGTGACGGCAGTGACTCCTGATTATAGATTGGATTAGATTATAAATAAAAACTACTTCAGCAGCAGATATCAGTTTTCACTTAAAAATCTTGTAAGTCATTCATTTTAGGAAGCTGTGTATGTGCACGTAGAGAGGCAAGCAAGAGCCATTATGCCAGACAGGGCCACACAGGACCCTGATGTGCACCACGGAGGCTGGTATTATGGACCCACACTGCCTATGACCAAGTCATCACCAGTAGAGCACCAGCAGCTCTCAAACTAATTGTTAGGGCACAGAATAAAATGAGCACGTAACATAACCCCATGTTCCTTCTCCCACATGCCAAAATGCTCCGACTCCACCTTTCTTCCCTCCCCTCTCTCTTCTTTCACCACACCTGAGCCACTCCACCACCAGCCACCAGAAGAGCAGCTGCGGATGGCTCTCAGACTTTGGTTTCATGAATAAGAATTCATAAAATGCAGTTCTGAGAGAAATTATGAGAATAACACATAATTTAACTCCTATGGAAAAACAACAAACTATACCATGGACTCCCACAGAGGAGTTCATACATAAAAACCTGAGCTCCTTTCCCCAACTAGGCAAGACACCCTGGCTTCTGGGAGGAGGATCTCACCTCATTGGTTGTGAGAGTAAGAATTCGGTCCAAATCTTCTACCAACTGCTTGAATGTTGGTCTCTGCGAGGGCACTGCATGCCAGCAGTCCCTCATCATCATGTACCTGGAAAAAGGGATTTCCTGGGTGAATTAATCTCATCCAATACTCCGGGCATGGCTAAAACCAGCTTTAATGTGAAGGCAGCAGAGATGTGCCCTAAACAACAGAAATGTAACTGAACTTTCCAAGCAATGGAGGAAGTGGTTATCCACTTCCTCAACAGACCTACTGCATGGCTTCTCAAGGGCACACTGATTTACAAAACCTCACTGTAGCCCCAATATTTCAGGAAGACATCTGTGCATCAAGTATGTCTACATGAGTTGCTGGTGTATTCCTGTAACAGTGAAAACATCACAATGATATCACACTTATAAGACATTTTTGGAGGTTCGGGGATAAGGACTATGTGTTCACAGCTATTCTAGTTTTCCTCCTCAAATACCTCTGCTTGAACCATGCTTTGGGTTTTAAGATTCTAGTTGACAAAAAGTTTCTTAAAAAGAAAAAAGTCTGAAAACCGCAAATTTAAGGTAAGGATTTTATGAACTGATCTGCCACTGCTGGGCTGTATATTAACTTCCTGATTAACTCTTAGATAGACCAAGGTTTTCACCCTTATCTCACTCTTGAGTTTCGACAGACCCTGTACGTTAAAAAAAAAGCAATAGGAATGACAAGCACAATAAATGCCTTTATATAATACACTACAAAATGTGGCCATTCATCAGACATCCACTGTACACTGAAAAGCACTCATGGGATTACTGGTATAAAATCCCCATGAAAAGACACACAATGGAACGCAGTCTCTGAGACAATCAGTCTTCTTAGTTCACCCCAGGGGGAGGGGCAGTGCCTCCTTTTCAAAGCATTGATTCCACTGCACAAGGCACGTGTCACTAACACAACATAATCCCACTTACAGTGTGAGGTAGATCTTTCTAGAAACTAGCTCATGGTTGTATAGCCAGGCATGGTACCCTAAGGACGGTACTAGAACAAATTTTTAGTTCTCTGTGCTAAAATATGAGTGAAATGCAGGTAACCAGGTATCAGTTCTTTTGTTCTGAGAGCATGTGGTTGATGTCAATTGGCAGGGACAAGTTTCAGTGGTCATAGACACCCCAGAAATACCCACTTTCTACTCGCCAGACCTGGACCAGAAACTACCACCTGTGCTATACGTGGGCGGCCCCATGACTTTCTAGCTTATTGTCAGATTTGGGTGTCTTCCTGTCACTCCTGAGGCATAGCACAGTGGCCAAGGAAGATCACTCCAGCTGATTTTCTCCTTGCCCAGGCAGCTAGATGCCCTCTGTGATTTAAAGCCTGCTCCATACACTTCGGCAGATAGTCTTTCTTTTGGACAAGTATTGACTGTCAGTATAGCTCTCAATCTTAGCTCTGGGGTTGACACCAGACAGCTTCAAGCAATTTTTCTTCTTAGAGCATGTTTAGATCTTAAGAAATGGGGATCTTAAGAAATTGAGACAAATCAGAAATGTGACTGATGTGGTGAGTCCACTGCAGAACCAGCAGGGGAGACCCAGTCCTTACAGCTCATTGGTGCAGTTGGCTGGTTTATCCATCCTGTGTCCTTCCTTTAGCAGCTTAAAAAGTTCCTCCACGGGAATCCCTGGGTAAGGCGAGCCCCCTAAAGTGAAGATCTCCCACATTAACACCCCAAAGGACCAGCTGCAAAAAGAAAAAAATACACCATTACTATCCCATCTGAACCACAGAAACCTAAA
>RJWT010037472.1:0-13051 GCA_004365215.1 Cuniculus paca | reverse complement strand
GATATAAAGCAATACTACCGGATCCATGGTTTCTACCACTTGTAGAATCTGTCTCACTGTTTAGCAGGCTTGTGCTGCCATTGTCTTTCTTTTTTACTTGAATGTGATGAAAAGACCTTTTCTGTTTTCTGAACACGTGTTCTAAGGTTTAATTTATCTTGGCTCTGTCCTCACAATGCTAATACAATTGACACAACACAAAATCATCAATTTCAGTGCTTGCAGTATCTTTAAAGCTTAACAACATAAAGATCAATTTTGCGAAAGGACCATCACAACTGGCAGAAGATGCCTTCCAAGGTCTTGGTATAGATTTAGAAGACACTATAAAAGAATGGCAATGCTGTGGTTAAAATTTTTTCAAGGTAAAGGCGATGGTGTAAATGTGTCTCCCTCCCAAATTTGAATGTTGAAAACAGTCCCCACCTTCATTTGTTGTGGTTATTTGGAAATGGAAACTCTGGGAGATCATTAAGATGAGATGAAGTCATGAGACTGAAGATCCCGTGATGGCATTAATGGCTTCGTAAGACAAGGAAGGGTTTAAGATTTTCAAGCTCTTTTGCTCTCTTGCCGTATAATACTTTCCACCATGTTGTCATGTAGCAGAGGTTGGAGCCTTGATTTTGGACTCCCTGGCCTCCAGGGCCATGAGCTGAATAAACTTCTATTGTTTATAGGTTACCTAATCTGTGGGATTCTGTTATAGTAATATAAAATAGACTAAGACGTTAAAGGCAACTTTACTTATAAAACATGGCATGGAAAATACCTTTTCTTTTTCTTTGCAGGGGACTTAGACAATACATATGTATGTTATTTCACAGCTTCCATTTAAGGCTTGACTCAAACATTCCTTCCTGGGCATGGTATCCTCTGACCCTTTGCCCTACTTGCTTTCTCTCTTCTGTGACACTGCATTTCATGTAAGGCTGTGATCCCCCTATCTTTCGTTTAACAGATTTTTTTTTCCCCTGAACGTGTCTTTGAAACTTTGAATAAATACTTGTTGAATGAAGGAAAAGAATTGAAAAGAAAAACTACTCACCAGGGCAACTTACACAGCGGTGGGCTCTGCAGAACATAAAGATTTGTACACAGGGAATAAACACCAGCACAGAAGAAACAAGAAGGCTCTAGCGAGTTTATGTCTTGAAAATCTCACTCCTATCTTCTTGGTTATTTTTGGATCAACTCAGTTTGAGTGAACATAATGTCACATATTATCTGGCACTAGGTGAGTGATATAAAGACAAGTAACATCCTGCATCCATCCTTAGAGAACCCACAGTCTAGCAGAGTAGACAAGTGTGTGACAGATAATTTCAGGAAATCACAGGAAGCTCTACACAGATGTTCAGGGCTTAGAAGTACAACAGAAGAAAACATATTGGGGTAGGAAGAAAAGAGTCCTTGGAGTTCCACAGAGGCATCTCCTTGGGTTATCTGTGGGTAACTATTTGTTTTTCAGGCCTCACTGCAAAGATTAAGTAAGGAAACACTTATGAATGCATTCACTACTGTGGTGCTAATTGTAAGATATGCTAGGGGATGGTAGGTTTCTTTAAAAATGCCTTGTTCTCATCTAAGGGTGGTAGTAATTGTCAACCTTCTTAAGTAGTTTTTAAAAGTACTTAGGTGTTAAAAATTTGCTAAGTACATTTTTATAAATCTTTCCATTTTTGTAAGTAATTTGAATTCGTATAAGCAATTCTATGTGTTTTCTTTTACATTAGGTATTCTAGAGAGAAAAGTAGAAAATAACCTAAATTATAAATACACTGGTAAAAGAAATTTATTGGCTTATCTGCTTATCCATCCATCCACCCACCCACCCATCCATCCATCCACCCATCTATCTATCCATCTACCCATCTATCCATCCACCCATCCATCCATGAAGTGCTCACACACGGATGCACACGCACATGCACACACATGCATATACACAAACAGACACTGCATATGCAGTTTTTTTTCTCTTCTTTACTGGAAAATTTTCTCTTGAACTTTGAAAGTCTGAGAAAAAGAAATTTTTCCAAAGAGCTGCAGTGGATAGATTTTCAGTACTTCAGAGCTAAAACTGCTGTGTATGAGGCAGGGTTTTTTGATAGTAGCTCTAAGTAGGCTTGTTCTGATTTCCCACTCACTGACTTTGAAAGTCTGAGCAAGTTACTGCAACTATCTGAGCCTCTAAGCCTTGACTTCTCGATAAATCTGAATGTGGGCAAGAAACCAAATGTGGAATGCAGTGGAGAGGAAAGACTGAGCTGATATGGAGGTGAGGTCCCTACGAGAGAGCTTGACACAAAGAAAACACTTAACAAATGGTGCATACATGTATCAAAATCTTTCTGTGAGTCTGTGTCTATATCTGTGTTTATCACCTCCATTCATCCACCAGTTCATCCACCCATCCATCTGTCAATCCATCAATCTGTCCATCCATGCATGCATCCATCCATCCATGAGATTTGAATAAAGTTTAACCTTAGTTTCTTTAGAAAATTTTTTATCACCAAAAGCTCTTAAGTGCCAACATGAACTTGGTGTCAGTACTTGCTTTTCTGATGGTCATTTAATTTATGTAGAATATGCTTATATTAACTTTAGCATGAGGAGAGAAAACAAAATTTGGAAGTGCTCACAGGCCCCTAAAAATACATTCTATAGTTTACAAAAAGGCAGTAATTTGCACTTGCGAACACTGAACTAAATTGTTTTAAATGCCTCTTTCATTACTAAGTGCTACCTGTTTTACCTTGTTGCATTAAGAAAAAAAAAAAAAGAAAAGTTAATAGGAAAAGAACTACACAGATAATATTTGCTCACCATCATATTTGTTAGCAGGTTTAGCTCCTGAGACACTCCTCTGAGGGGTGGATTTTTATCTTTGCATGTTAAAATGAGGAAACTGAGGTTTATGTTGATCGAATGACTTGCCTTAGGCTAAGAAAAAAGAACATGTATTTTAACATAGGTGTGTGACCGATCTTTCTATGGGTCCACTGTTGTGTTTGAGAAAGAAAAGTTCATCAGGGTCATTCACTCGTTTGGTCAGTGAACACCCCTTTGTTCAGTGCCTGCCGTGTGTAAGGCCCTGAGGGATCCAGGGACACCGTGTGCTCCGCACCCTAACTCCAGGGTGGGATGTGAATGGAGGCCTCCACATTTTGTGATATTGTGTCTCCCCCCGCCACACATACACAAGCATTTTGCTTTTATGAAATAAACAGAAGAGATTGATTTGTTATAAAGGAAGAAAGATGAAGAATGTGGGAAAGAGACGACAAATTACCCAGTTCTACCAGTTCTTACTCATAAAAGTTTAATCGCTTATTCACAATGCCACACTGTCACGAGGCCACTCTCCGTGGGTTCCTTGTCCTGGCATCTGTCCCTGCCTATGGGAACAGCACTTCACAGTGCCGGGGACACTGTCCACCTCCTCTGACCCCAACACATCTATCTTCTTCTTTGATTCCTGACACCTGGCTGCCGAGCTGCTCCAGGGAAGACAGCTGGCCTAACCACAGTATCTCAACTCTTCTTCCGGCCACAGGGATGGGTCCAGGAAGTGGATATGGGATCCAAACCCACTGAGAGTCATTTTCTGGGAGTTTTCAGCTGGACTCTGTTGCCTTTCTCAAAAAAGAAGGCTGATGTGAGTCATGAGGTGCTGGTGGCCAAGGGTCCTGCCTCCTGAGAAAGCCAGTCCGAGGGATCCTAGCCGACCAGCACAGACTGGGAGAGGGAAGAGTGGGGCCAGGTTAAGGCTTCAGAGCTGCTCTGTCTCTGTCTTTCCACAGCTCCCACTGGTGATACTCAGCACCCTTCCGCTACCCCTCTGCAGATGCTGGTTTGAGGTTGGGCTTTGCTACTTGCATGTAGATGGATCTGAAGGAGGTGAGGAATGAGTGGAAACCAGGCGTGACAGTGATAGGGTTTCTCGGGCCTCCCGGCACCCCTGGAGTGCTGAGACACAGTGAGATCAAGTGCATTGTCCAAGGTGGGGTCAAGTTTGCGTCTCATGTGGTTTTCCCCAAAGTCCATGCAAACCTGACTCATTTTGCAAACCTGACCTTCAAAACCACCTCTACTCTTTCTTGTGCTGGGGTACTTACCACTGGCATATGTAGCATGTGGCTGATGCCACCCCATCTCTCATTTATCTTTTCATTGATTCCATAGCCTCCACCTGACACCAGTATCCGTGTTCTTTAGTGGTCCCTGCTACCAGCACCCATGCCCAGCACAAAAGCAGTAGATGCTGGTGTGACCAAATTCTGTGCTCTTAAAAATCTGACAGCCCAGATGTGAATCCAATAGCGTTTTATCCAGATTTTAGGAAAGGAGAGATGATGAAGAGATTGGTTTTTCTCCTCCTTTCAAGTTTATGTTTGCTGCACCAACAGCGAACTCCAAGCACTTTTCACTAGAACATCTCCTTTCTTGCCTTGCCCACCAACTCGGTTTTTGTCAACTGCTTCCCTGCAAAGAATGTCCAATTTAAAAAGTAGGATTGTTTTATAGGCAGCTTTCGGGATCCAATTAGCCAGGGCCTGCCTGTGCTGGGACATACCATGGATAATTTCACCATATGATCTTCTGTTTATTTGCACTTTGGGATCGGAAAATAAGCAGTTAAAAGATGTTTGCCCTTGAAAATATGTTCGCGAATTAACCACTGGTTTAGATGTTATCTGCCACGTTTGAGCCCCGAACACATTTTATACCTGAGTTAAGTCTCTGAAAACAGATTTGGTGATTGAAGCTCGGACCTGATGTTATCTCAGATAATATGCACACAGGCCCTGCTACTGGAGCGCAGAAAACTTGCAGGGCACAGAGAAAGCAGGGAGAGTCAGAGTGGTGGAGAATTTTAGGGAAACACTCATCGTGGCGTACCTCATGTACATGCACCCCATTGTACAAAATGACTCTGTGGGGTAGTTTCCACTTTTTATCCTTCTTTTGGCTTGGGCTTCTTTGAAAATCTTAATCTGAAAATTATACCGTTCCAAATAAGATTCAGAAATCTGCTCACCAAAACAGCAACACAGAGCCGTGAGTGATGGGGGAGCCCAGGGGCTGGTATTTCAGTTGCAAAATTTAATTCTAGGACTTTATTTTTTTATTTTTTATAACTTGTATTTTTACTTCTTTTTCTCCTAGTTTTGTTTGTTTTTTTTAATCCTCCTGAAACTAAATTATATCTTCGGATTTTGAAATAGCTTCAAAGCTCAAGTCTGCCTTTTTCAAAAATAGCTCCTAGCTTCTTTGAAGGTGTGGTGTTTGAGTTTATTTCGGATTCTGAGGCAGGACACACCTCTCTGAGCCATCATGAGGGAAGGTATCCAGGTGACCTTGTTATTTATCTCTCTTTTGTCTTTCCACAGATGTCCACTAGGACCCCAGACTCCGTTCCTGAGCCTTGCCTCGGACAATGTATATTACTTTAACACAAAAGGACACGCTGACTGCCACCAACCAGAGTGTGGCACCTCTTGCCTCTGCGTAGTCTTGTCAGGCTTAGTATTTTTCGCCCCCTCTGTGGAGGGCTCTGTGATGGACACTTGTCTCTTTCTCTGGGCCTGTTTAACAGGTTGGTCAACCCCTGCCTGGCTCCATGCCCCTCAGCGCTTCTCTCTCTTTGGCTTCCCTGGTGCCCACTGGAACGTGCTCTGCGAGCCAAGCCATCAGAGGCGACAGCCACCATCCGAGGCCTGGCTTCCGGCCAGAGAGGCCGAGGCAGTCCATGGCAGACATCAGGTTTCTTGGCAACAACTTCACACACAGGGAAGGCCGGTAACCACCAGCCTCGAAATGAGACCATCCGCACAAACAAACACATAAAAAATGCCAAACACAAACACAAAATGAAAGAAACCACACTCCCTCAGAAAGACAGAAGCGAAAACTCAAGTGTGCTGTTGTCTGGGGCTTTCCCCAGCCTGCGACTGGTGTCCCCAAGAGCTGGTGGGTGGTTTGGAGATTCCTGTGGTCTGAACGCACACCCTCCTCCTCATCCCCAAGATGTGCCTGGAAAAAAGCGGTCATGGTCTAGGCCTCTCATTTATTTCCTGATAAAATAAGCTCTACTCTCTCCGGCTAAACTTGCTGTCCCAGCTCCCAGAGAACTCGTTCTTTGTTCCCATTCACCAACGCTCCTGCGAACTGGGTCATTCCACTGGTGGCCCCGGAATGGCGTCTCCTAGCTCCCTGCCCACCCTGCCAACAGGACAATGTCTCCTTCTCCTCCTTTCCCAGGCAACGCCAAATGTCTTCGACGTGCATGGTGGTCATAGGCAAATTATAGAATGTTGTTAAGTGGAAGGAATTCGTTGTCATTTAGAGCCAACACCCAAACCTTGTCTGACTTGGAAATGACAGATTCTGACATGGTATTTCCCTCTTGTCCACCTCCCCACTCATTTTCATTTTCTCCTGCTCAGTGCTACTTACTTTCTCACACCGGGCATAGTCCCCAGGTTGGAGGGGGTGGAGACAGAAACCCCACTGGGCAGTGAGACTGCAGATCTCACATCTGTCCTTTGCTCTATCCATCTGACCAGGTGTGGGAATCTTCAGTGCCACCACCGGGTACGATGTGTGCAAAACCCCAGTGGGTGACTGGTGGGTAATCATGCCAGTCTCTGCTGTGCTTCCCTTATCTCGAAAGTGCTTTCCTGTCTGCATATAGGTGACAGAGGAAAATGCTATCTATAATCTCTTGTGACCTCCAGGGGAGGGTGAATCTTGGTTCTGGGGGGCTGCTTGCTGAGTGTCAGTATAATTCAGTACACATGGTTGGAAAGATGTGGGCACAGCCATGATGCTCTTTCGTGTTGGGGCAGAGATAACTGGTGCTGGGATGAGTGGGGTCGGGAAAGACATATACAGTATGGTCTACCCCCCAAGACTTGGGAGAGGAAGCCAGCTGAACGTACAAAGTGGCCAGTGTGGGTGTGTGTGAGGGAAACCCCTCGACCTGACCTCCCAACTCCCTCCTTGCCTCCCTCTGCCTCTCTGATGCTTCCCTAATATTTTTGGCGTGAGCGCATTGTTTGGCAAGATGTGAACCCACAGCGGAGGTTCTGGTCATGAAGCAGTGCATTCCACATTTTTTTAAGGAGACCATAAACGAGGTGCCCAGGACATGCAAACTTAGGTATGGTGGATGACGGTGCTTGTGGTTCTCAACTGGAGGATGACAACCTTGAAGAAAGGACAGGCTGGAAAGGAGAAATGCAGTAAGGGTGTAAGTTTTTAGAACTGGTTTCAGATGGAAATTAACTCTGGGGAAGATGGCCAAGTCAACAGTGATGGGGTACTTCATGTTATAACATGGTCAGTCACAGGATGACGTGTTAGCATGAAAAGAAAGTATTACTTCACTGAAGAAGAAGGTAAGTGCTAGGCCAGGTGAGAGGACGAGACCTTGAACCTTAGTGGTAGCACCATGATGTGCTCCTGGCTGTATTTTGCAGTGGCTGAGAGAGCTACCACGCCCACCCTACCTTGCCCCTTGAGGGCTGAGTGAAGAAGGGATTTGAGTAGGCTCTACCTATGACTCTGGACAGTCCCAGATAACCCCAGAGCAGAACCAAAGCACCAGGTACCTAGCAGTAAGAACCGGGAAGCCCAAAGGAGGATGGAAATGAAAGATGAGCACGGTAGCTTGCAACTCCGTCTCAACCATTGCTAACTAACCTCAATCCTTGGCTCAATGACTGAACCACAGATCTCTGTGTGCTGGCTTTGGATTGGGTCCAGAGTGTAATATGAGTGAGGCCAACACTGGGAAATCTGGGGGTAAAATCCCACCTCTTTTTCCCACTAGCTATGTAATCTTGGATTTGTCACTTAAACTCTGAGCTCAGCGAAGTTTCCTTTACATACTTCATAGACAAGTGTTTGTGTTTCAGGTTTCAGGAATGAGTATAACTTAAATCACAATAATATCTCAGGTTTTAACTCTCTTGGCATGAACAAGATTATGTGAAAAACTAATGACTATTGTGACTTTGCTATACAAATAATAAATATTTTTCAGAGCTTTATTAAAGCTAGAAATCCAGTTCTTTTTCCCGTAAAGAAAGATTTATTTGCCAATGCTCTGGAATTTTCTTAAAGCTTGTAGGAAAGTGTATGCTAATTATCATATGCTGCAACTCAGAATAAGGTATACATTGAATACGAGGAGTTGCTCCCCTGCACTGGAGTAGAAATTTTTTCTTCTCGATGCTCTTCAGAGCATGCATCTAATTTTGTATTTGATGGCTCATTTCTTTGGTTGTGAAATCTTGAGTAAATGACAGAATCACAGGTATCACTTTCAGAGTCAGAACTGATGCTCCTAGAAAAATATTTGCAACAGAGGCTCAGTCCCCCTCCACGGGGGATGGGATGGTAGGAAGATTGTGCCTATCGCAGGGAAAATTTGTGGATCTTGTTTCATCTGAGAAGTGGGGGACATTTTCAGTTTGGGCCAGCTGGGGTGGAGCTAAACTAGTTATTTCCTAGTTGGATGGACTAACTAATGGTCACCCAGCCTGATTTAATCAGTGTGGTGCTGATTAACAGTCCCATCTGAGGATCGTTGCCCACAGCATAAAAGGAGAACCGGAGGGGAAGATGTGTGCTGTTGATTCTCCTGGAGAAGCTTGTCGCCCTGGCTTTCCTGATATGAACTCAGCTGTTCTCATCACTGGAAGAGCTCAGGTCCCCACTGTCACTGAGGATGGCTGCAGTTCTCTTTGGGGAAGCCCTAGTCCTTATTTTGAGAATCGCTTCCTGGCTCCAGTGCAGATCCCTCAGCCTGCTGGCGCAGATCCTTCACCCTGCTAGTGCAGACTTTCTAGCTTCCACCACTGACCTTTTGGACCTTCCCAGCACAGATCCTTGATACTGACTTGCATGAGACAGTGTCGTGGCCTCTAGGCCTCTACCTGGTCTCATGGTAGACATTGCCATGGGCTCTAGGTCTTCAGCTGGACTCATACAGGACATTGCCAAGGGATCCAGGCCCTCAGATGGATTCTTTGATTCTCTAGTACATGAACAGATCTATTATACTCTTCCACACTTGACTTTTTGGGTGAATATTATAAAATATCTTATAAATTATGTGTTCTGTATTAAATCTATTCCTTTGTGTACCCTAACTACAACACTTTTCTACTACTAATCTTGGGTATTCCCTGTCTCGCTCCATACCTTCCCATAGGCCAACTCTTGGCTGCATCCTCCATGTCCAGAATATGTAACCTCAGTACCCAAGGACCAGTGTGTATGTCCCTAATCTACATTTTCCCCTTCCTGCACCTCTCAGATTGGCTTCACATCACACTATCCTTATTATGCCACATAACTTTTACTCCCCTTGGAGGAAGCCAATTTTGTTTTTACCCTCATACTTGTCATGGCTTGGATCTTAGATGTCCTTCGAAATGCTCATGTGCTGATGAAGCTCTTGGAGGTGGTGGAGACTTCATGAGGCAGGGCCTTGTTTGAGGAAGTAAGTCCTTGGGAGTGCACCCTTGAAGGGGGTGCCAGGACCCCAGCCCTTTCTCTTTATTCCTGTTTCCTGGCTGCCATGAGGTAAGCAGTTTTGCTCTGTGTGTGCTCCCTGCCATGATGCCTCACCACAGGCCCAAAGCAATAGGGTCAAGTGACTGTGGACTGAAACCTCTGAAACTATGAGCCAAAATGCATCTTTCCTTTTTTTAACTCAATTATCTCATATGTTTGGCCATGTTTTCAGAAAGCCAACTAACAACACCTTTGTTTACTCTGTGCTCACTGCTGGGAATGCCCCATCATCTACTCATACACAGAATTCTCATCATTCAGGGCCCAGCTACCACACTACCTCCTCTGGAGCCCTTTCTGTACCTGCAGTGAGGATTCATTACCCTCTTCTATAGCCCTTCTTTTACATAATACAGTCCAGAAGTGAAGCCCTTAGTCCGTAGACATTCTACTAAGAACTAGGTCTAGCCTATTGTTAGATTTCTTTTCTTTTAGGTCTAATTCAAAAGACCTCTTCTACCTGTTTTATGATACGTAGATCAGGTTCACTTTTTATATGGTATCTTCATTACTCCTCACAGCTAATTCCCTGTCTCTTGCTCTCCCATTGTTCAAATTGATGTCTTAGTTCCAGAAATTGATCAAATAAATTCTATTAAAGGGAGCACAGTCTTTCAAGTTTTATTTACTTAATGCTGCTACCAAGTATTTCTTTCCCAGGAGTACTCTCGCCCTTAAGCTTTGAGTTTATTGTATCTTTCTTTGCATTCTCTACCACATTCTTTCCTTGTACCTCATACTCTGCCCAGGCGAGAGCCATGGGAGAGGGTTTTATTTTGCCCCTTATGTCCAAACATGTTAATGCTAAATTTGGTTCAAGTTAATAACGTGATTTCCTTATTGAGTGGAAATGTGAATTCCATGATTTTCCCTGCAATATTGTTAAACAGTCTCCCTTGTCGTAGCTCACGGATTGCGAACATTTTAGAGCTGTCAATGGTAGAAACAGCCTGCTGTGGCTTGTATGCCACGGGCTTACCACCCCTGCTATTGCTGATCGAGGGTTCAGCTCTTTAGCTACCTGACCTTCAGTGTCTTGTGGGTCATTGTCTTGTAATTAGTCGGTGATCAGTAATTGTTGACTTATATTGAACTGGGATTTGAGTGGGTTGGGCTGCTGTCTGCACTGGTGTTTGCCTAGAAGATCTGGCTTCATGAGAAACCATTAGGGCCTGCAAGGTCCATCTGGGACTACAAGTGCATGCCCTTTCTAGCTCCCCAAGTGATTCACTATCATTAGAATGTGCTCTTTGAGGTATGACATTACCCTCAGCCAGCTCTTATTAGCTTCTTTGCATGGTATCTAGAAGGAGGAGACTACAGATTTAATGGCGCCTACTCATATTTTAGTAAGGGTTTATTATGGGGCATCAGAGAGAAATCCTGCCCTTCCTCGCCAAAGCTGAGCAACAGTTGGTGAGTGTGGACATGGAAGCGAGGTCTCACACTGAAGAGAAACGTTTCAGGGACAGACGTGTGCAGCAGTCACCCAGAGGCACCGTAGCCATAAGATGCTGCTGAGGTTTGGAATCTGGGGGATGTGCGTGAGTCACAGGTTGCCCCTGTGCTGTGCGCCTTGAATGAAGTTGCTTCCCTTCCTGCAACTCAGCTCTCTTATCTGCAGCACAGAGACAGTCTGTTCTCTGCTGAACCCACAGGGTGGCTGGGGGACCAAATGGAACGACGTATTTGAGAATACCCCAAATACTTTAGAAGACTCATCAGACATGCTCTATTTGTGACAATAAACCTCATCCAGGGTGGTGAAAAATAGAGGGATGTTGGAGACATACTTTTCACTTAATAATTTTGCTCTGGGATGATGCTTATAAGCTTAAAGTCTGGCTGGTGCATCCTTGCTTATACAGAGAGTTTTATAGAATTCAGAAAATCACTGCATTACGGTTAAAATGTCTATGCATGATGGGACAAGTAAGCCTACCAGCAAAAGAGTATTTTTATTGAAAACCAATGTAATAAATGAAATGAATTTATCTCCAAGATGTAAAAGAACATTTTGGGTGATATTCTTCCTCCTGTGGCGTTGATAAAGCTCATCTCTTTCGGTGTAGGGCAGGCTTTGAGCAAAACACATGTTCCAGAGGCCGGTGAATTAGATGGACCTTGAGTAGTTTTCACTTTTCTACTTTGTCCCATTTTAACTTGGTGGAGACATGGTTGATCTACAGAGGACAGAAGCACTTTGAAATAGGATGGATTTGCTTTACTGGCCTAATTCACTCTATGTCAATCAGATGATCCCTGTTTGTGTGAATGAAGAGTACAAATTTCAATTGTAGACACCTTTCTTTTTGATTATTTGGAGATGCACCTTGGATTTGTTAGAGGGGAGACCTGTGCTGACTCTGAAGGCAGGCAGAATGGTAGAAAGTTGGGGTGGAAGGAAATTGCCCCAAACATCTAGTCCAGCCCTCTCGCTCGGTATCCAGGGTAGTTGAGATTTAGTCACTCACTGAAAGTCACCTTGCGAGGGGGCAGCAGAACCAAAACTGGAAGCCAGACTTTCTTCCTTGACTAGGGAACTTTCTCTGTCTTTCTAATTCACTGAAGGGTAGAAAAAAAAAGGGAAATATTTTATTAAATAATTTCTACTTTACAGATTTTCATTGAAAAGTTTACTCACTAATTTTCATGGCAATAGATTGTACTTTTGAAAAGACAAGAATCCTATAAATTCTTTGAAATGACCCCTGAAGTGGGCGTCTGGAGCAGAGGGAAGGGGCTGGATCCCCTTGGTGGAGCAGCTGGTCCTCACTGCACCTCAGTCTGTGCTTCTCGTTGACTGCTCAGTCTGTGGCAATGCCAATGCCTGAACAAAACGTTGTACTGAAATCCCTGGGGTGATGATGACATCCCTGGGGTGCACCTCTGTGTGACTGAGTCAGTGTTAGTAGCTCTGTCCTAGAAACATGCATTATCAGTATGATATTCAGATTTTTCTGAGAGTTCTAAAGTTTGATATTATCAATCTGAAATCTTCCTCATAGGTTCCATCATACTTCAGACCAGTGGATTCCAGCCAGACATGTGTAAAGAAAATTTTCAGTTGCTGTTTATTTTAGAGAGAATAAAAACAAGCAAAATAAAACATAATAAAGCCAATTAGAACAAGACAGTGTGTTACAGGATTTTAAAACAAGGTAATAGGAAGTCAACAATGGTTACCATAATGCCTCTTGTTGTCTTCAAAACAGCTGCCCATACCTTCAGACATAGTAAAATCAAACAAAACAGAAACAGAATAGAACCAATAAAAACAAAAACAATGAACATAATACAGGACATCAAAACAAGATAATAGTAAATCCCAACAAAATCAAACAAGATAAACAGAATAAAACCCAACAAAGCAAAACAATGAGAATGATACAGGATTTCAAAACAAGATAATAGGGAACTAACAATGGTCACTACCTTCAGAAGGAGGACCCCCCCC
>RJWT010037471.1:0-13038 GCA_004365215.1 Cuniculus paca | reverse complement strand
CTGAAAAACCAGTAGAGCACACCCCCCACCCCACCCCACCCGCACACACACCCTGCTGATTCAGAGGACTCAGGGTGATATGATAGCAACGGAGGGGAAGGGAATAGCTTGATGCTCGTATTGTTTGGTTGACTCTGCGCGCCAGGGGCTGGTGGTCTGGGCATCTACCTGGAGGATGGTAGTGTGCATTGTGGCAACTGTGAGGGTTTCCTCCTGTCTTGTTTTTGATATCCAATGTTTGGTTCTATTTTACTGTTTTGTTTTATTCCTGCGTCTGGCAACCTGAGCAACTATTTTGAAGATAACAACGTGCAGTATTGTTCTCACTGTTTTGTTTTGTTCTGATTTATTGTTTTATTCAATGTTATGTTTTGATTGGTTTTATTCTGTTTTGTTTTGTTTGATTTTACTATGGTCTGATGGTGTGGACAACTATTGTGAAGATAGCAACATATATTATGATAGCCACTGTTGATTTCCTATTGTCCTGTTTTGAAGTTCTGTACCACTTTCATTGCTGTGTTTTGAGTGGCTTTACTCTGTTTTGTTGAGTTTTGTTCTCTTTAAAATAAAAAAAGAAGAAGAAGCCAAGATTTGGTGAAATGGAAGCACTGCCCCAAAGTTCTACAGTGAGAGTGGCAGAGCCAGGAGCTGACTCCAGATCATTCCACAGAACACTAATCCTCATAGAAGAAGACGGTCAACTTTCTCAGGAAGTCCTTGCATCTCACCACACCCAGAGACAGAAAGAGACTAGTATAAAACCTGAACCTGTAATTTCTGTCACTTGGGCGTGCTCTGGCTAGAGCCTTGGTAGGAAGAGATTAATTCTCCATTGCCGGTTCCTTCTGAATTGTCTGTGGATTTCAGCCCCCTGACCTTGTTGTGGCAGAAAACCAGACGTAAGGATTCTGCATGGATATAAGGAAAGACTAGGGCTGACACAAACATGGAAACGCTTCCAGGGAATCTAATGGAAGGGTATGTTTGAGGAAGGAGGAGCAGGGAACTCTGGGAATGGACCAGTCAGTTCTAAACCTGAGTTCAGCCTGGTTTCCCCAGATACCCCAGTGAGGTGTCCTGCAAAGCCACCCCAACAGGAATTCTGGATAGAATCAGACCTGTTTAAATGAATTGGAAGGAAGGAACTTCAAAGAGGCTTTTCAAAATTTCTCAGGTGTCCAACAGCTCCTGTGTCTAATTTCCTGTAAATAAATTATGGCTAGAAGAATTAACTTTTCCTCAGGGAGAAAAACAAACCATGGAGACTTCAGAGAGGCCTCCAGACCAGGAGGCAGAAGGAAACAATGTTGGTATGATTAGTATCGGCAGAGATGGGGCCTCTGTGTGAATCAGCAAGTGGGCTCTCTCCCCTCCGCGGACATGGCTCCAAGCCAGGGCATATGTTTGGACGAGTGGTCTGGGTTTCAGCCTCTGCTGCTTTGCTGCTTGCCTTGTAAAGTGCATAGTCTGTGCTGCTGTCGTGGACATAGACTTTCCTTCCTTCCTTTCTCATTTTGTGAGCTCACACATTTAAAAAACAAATAACTTTCCTGAAGAAAACTCAAGACAACATCTGTCTTGGTCAAATTTTGGGGGGAAATAGGGAAAGAAAGGAAAGACAGCCATTCAAAGGGCATCCTTTCTAGAACCAGCCATGAGAGGTCCAGCATGCTGCTTGGGAGAGGGCAGCTGGTTAGCTATTTACTAATTCATGACCTAGACTAGATCAAGGGATGTGATTTAGCTGGGGAAATGTAGGGCAAAAGGAATGTCTGGGGCTGGCTCTGGCATAGAAACCTCAGCTCACTGGGCCAATGCCACACGCAATCTGAGTTCTTCGAGGGAAGTGAACCCAGACTTTAACAAGGCCATGCAGCCTCAGCCCTGCCCCTCCAGTCAAACACATGCACGTCACAGATGACGCTGTGGTTGTCTTTCGGAGCACGTTGTTGCCACTTCCAGTGGTCACTGGTGGCCTGTACTATAAGTTGACCCACTTCAAAAAATTATTATGACCCCTTTATTGTACGGGTTAACCTGTACCATAAAATAGCTATAGAAAAAGGCAAGTAAAATTAATAAGAGGCTTGGATTATTCCCCTAGAAAACAAGAAGTATGGCGATGAGTAAGATTTTTTGCATCATACTCCACATATATGCATATGAATGTACATACATATTTTATTTCTGATCACAACTGATAGTATTACTTTCCTTGAAAAGCCAGTGAACATTTCTCGTGGGAACATATTCTCTATGACCATAATATCTCCTGGATGACTCACTTACAAGGTTCTCGAGATGAGGCCCCAGTTCTTCAGCACACAGCCCTCTCCACAGAGTTGATAATTGTCCTCATGATGTGACTGCCATTTCCCCCCAGAGAGAGTGTGCCGTAACACTCCTATGAACTCATTTCAAATGGCGGCGCACTTATCACTTCTGCAATATCTTATTGGTTACCCAGCTCATCCTGGTGATGTCCAGGTCACTCAGGGACACTAGGAGCTGTCTGGGAGGCTGGTGGCCACACTGCCTATTGTCTGTCAGTCCTTCTCTCACTGCACAGGACTCTGCACTCTCCCAGACTGCCTCCTTCCTGGTCTCTTCCCATTCCTGCTCCCATGGTCCCTCTTCTGCTCACTGCCTCCATCGTGGCTCCCAAGGTTTCCCTTTCCCATGAAAGTACGTCTGCGTGCAGAGATGCAGGGAAACTCCTTGATGTCTATCCTAGGTTTCTCTCAGCTTCCAAGGTCTGCACCAAGCTGTACTAGAAGGGCTGGTACAACACACTTCACCTAGCCTGGGAGAGAAGAAGAGGCCAGCTCAGGATCCTTGTCTGTCTGATTGACATTCTAGCTCTTGCCACAGAGTAAAGAAAGAGATCGTAACTGTGCCTTATGTTTTCAGTGTCACCCAGGTTTATGTCCGTGTCCTAGTGTAATTATTAATATCACTCTCTAAAGTGTTCTATTACACATGGTAAGCTATATGGTTGTCTTATCTCTCTTTAACAGTTCTGCACAAGTTATCAATGTTCTGCAATGTGCAAATGTTAGAAAATGTGTGGATGCTGTAAAATATTACAAACGCTATCTATGGGATGGATCTAGGCTGCTGCAGGGTGGCAGCTGTACCCATGAAAGTGACCATTAGAAACAATTACATGACGTGTTATGGAATGTGAGGCTCTGAACACTTCCGTGGTATTTAACATTCTTTGGCATTTCAGTGACCTTTTATGATGCCCAATACAAGTTAAAGGACTCATTTATTCCATGATCATTCCATTTTATCCCAGAGAAAATGAGAGACTCGATGCAGGTGTCCTGGGCCAACTGACCTATTGCATTTCGGAACCTACTGACCGGATGCTAATTTCTGCCATTTGCATAGAAGCCACGCTATCGTTCCTATCACAGTATCCATGTCAGCTCAATTTTCAGAGCAGCTGCACTGAGACGTTGACCTGCCACTGATTACAGAGGTTTAATAGAGCACAGTGAGGCAGTAATTATCCTGCATTACCCTGATCAAGTAACATACGGCCCGGAGTTATCACAATGAGATCCTAGTGCTTGGTCAGAATAGAAAAAAGGCAGTGAATGTCATTTAAAGGGTGTCATCAAAAATGAGTTTGCAAGTCTAGAAATGTAAGAGGTCTCAATCCCAAGATATTATCTTAGGCTTCTACCTTGTAAATGTCTCGCAATTGGTCCATGGAAGCCCCCTCTCATAATCCCAAGTAACTTACTGAAAAGTCACCTTTCAAAGCCATGAGAATAGTCTTTTGGGAGACAAGAGGGCTGACAGGAGGCTGGAGGGAAAAGAAAATCTATTAACAAAATCCCAGCTCTACATTCAGAGCACTCCAGGTTACTTGCTTCAGGGATCAGCAGGATCCCAAGAGGTGCCTGTAAAGCTGAGAGTGTCACTAGGCTGGGCTCCTGAAGTCCCCTGAGAGTGATTCCCCAAGCAAGCACAGCTGAGGGTAAAAGATGCATAAATGTGCATGATACCCTGCGAAGAAGGAATCCAGCCCCTGTCCTTTATTTAGCACTCACCTGGGGACAGCTGACTGGGTTCATTATTAAATGACTGCCACTGGGTTAAGGACATTGCACACATGGCCAGGAATATAGCTCAGCAGCGTAGCACCTGCCTGGCAAGCGTGAGGTCTTGGGTTCGATTCCCAGTACCCAAGACAAACAAACAAACAAAAAAAACATTGCACATGACAGTGTCCCCCTCTACCCCAGCACATAAGATCGATTCTGCAGACTGCCACAGATGGCTAGTGTGGACTCCTAAAGGTACAACCGCTAAGAAAGGTAAAGCTGCTGTACCTTGAGTGTTTCTACCATAAACACAGCTACTGGGCAACACCTCACACACGCACAAGCGCACACACACACACACACACAGTGCATGCCCCTTACAAGGGCATAAGAACAGGAACTGGGGTATTAGACCACAAAGGGACAGCTTCATAGTCAGTGGAGTCCTCCATCTTAGAACCAAATGTTCCCCCTCCTCCCCTACCTTCCTGCTCCCCACCCCTCTACCCTATTCTCAACACTGTCCTGCAGGACTGAGTACCGCCGAGTTAGTCAGACTCTGTAGGGAAGAGGTAGAATATACAATAGCTGAAAATACGGGCACTTGGACATGGCTATTTTAAGAGTTACAGGGACTGTGCATCCCGTAACACAGAAAATATTTAATCACACTCATATTGTAACTCTTTTTGTTACACAGATTTTTAGAATAATTTTTCTAATGTTACTGGTAAAATTATTTAGCTAAAAGTAATTCATCTAATTAATTATAGGCTATGACTTTACAAAATTACCATGGCACAGCAGGCATTCTTGCAAAATGAGAAATTTAACTGGTGCAAATCCTACACATGACAGTAAGGTACACAAAATGCCACATTCCATGGACAGTCCAGCCTCCATGGGTCAAGCTTAATTTTGAATGTGGACTGAATGCACTGTGGGGTTTTGTGGGTTTCTTCACCTTCTAGGTTTCCAATTCTACATAAATCAGTAGAGAGTTCATGGGTTCCACAAGCTTCACCCCCACTACCTACAATGGATTCAAACAGCCCTAGTACAAGAGCCAGGCAGCCTGGTTCAAATCCCTCTCTCCAGTCGAGCAAGTTATCTGACTTCTCACAGCCTCAGTTTCTTCATCTGCAATTTAAGATAGTAGCCAGGACCACCCTGGTAAGAGCACAGAAGTGTCTGACAGGGATGGTTCTGTAGCAAGCTCTGAAAGAATATTAGCTGTAATTCTTAGTTCTTTGTTTTTTAACTTTTTTGGCATAATAAGCTTCATAATAACAACGAAGGACATTCAGAGGAAAAGAATACACTCAGAAGCAAATGTTTTCTGTGCTCTATGCACACAAATTTGTTCTATTCACAAGTTAGTAATCTTCATATTTAAATGCTAGTATTCTTTTTTCTTTACAGTTTTGGGTCAAAAATACTTTGACATTGTTTTAATTTTCATAGTAATCATTCTTACATGATGTATAATAATGAATGATGTTAATTCAGCAAAATTTGTTTAACTATTCCCTTATTGTTAGTCATTTAAGTTATTTTCATAAACATAATTTATGACTATTTCATTTGTATTTTATTCCTAGCCCTCTTTGCTTTGAAATGAAGCATTCTGAGAAGTTACTTTCTACTTTGTAAGGTACCATTTTCTTTAATTTGTCTGAAATGTAACTGGATCTAGTTTCAAAAGGCTCCTTCCTTCTCCCTAACATGACTCCTCTTCTTGGACCTCAGATAAAAACTGAGCAAAACAGTCATGTATGATGGCACATGCCTGTAATCTGGGAGGCTGAGGCAGGAGGATGGCAGTTTGAATCCTGCTTAGCAACTCAGCAAGACCGTCCCCTGAAAGAAAAATTAAAAAGGGCTTGGGGATGTAGCTCGGCGTGAAAGTCCTGGGTATTCAATCCCTAATACCAAGAAGAAGAGAAAGAAGAAGGAGAAAAGGAAGAGGAAGGAGGAGAGGAAAAGGAAGGAAAGGGAGAAGAGAAAGAAACTAAGCAAAGGAAAGAGTATAAAACCTCTTGGCCTGTTCTAGATTTTGAGGGTAGACCCCCCTATACTTTCCCAAGTGCAGGGCAGGAGCATTGCTGGACCTGGCTCTATCTGCTCTTATGCACAAAGAAGCTACTGAATGCCTGTCCCAGTCATGTTAAATTGTGTGACCCTGGGGTGGACTGACCCAGGCAGGGGGCCCATGTGACCCAAGCTCAGGATGTGTGAAGAGCCAGGAGCAAGCTAGCCTGGCTGTTCTTTTATCCTGAAATTTGAACGCAGAGAATACCAAGAAAATTAGTTGAGGTCAGTAAGAGCGTAGGATGGAGCTGCTGGTGAGGAAGACTATCTCTAGGAGGTGCTCATGCCTCTGTGTGGCTCCAACCCTTGAGCACCCCAAGATCTGTGACTTGCTTCCAATCAATACAATATGGCAAAGGTGACTGGATGTATGGGAACACGTGCATGTGATTACACAACTGTGATTATGTTATGTGACATCATGGTGCCCATTTTGGGAGGACACTATCTTTCTTACTGGCTTTTGAGAAGCAAGCAACCCAGTGACCCATGTGGCAAGGAGTTCAGGGTAACCAACAGCCAGCGGGAAACTTAGGCTCTCAGTTCAGCTGCCTACAAAGAACTAGACGCTTCTACCAAGCACACATCTAGGTGTGTATCCTTATCCGTCCAACCTCAGATAGGATCACAGACATGACCCACAGCCCACGGACTGATTGCAGCTGTGTGAGACCCTAAAGCAGCTGACAGCTAAGCCCAACCCACAACTCCTGACTCATGCACATTGAGGGATAATAAGTATGAGCCACTTTAAGTCCTGAAGGTTTTGGTACTGTGGTAGAAAGCAGTACAGACATGATACAGTTGATTTAGCGAGAGATGAACCATATAAGTCAGAATCTTGAAGGCACAGAAAGTTGGAGTAAACAGAACTTGAGCTGGAAAAACAACTGCCAGAGTAGAGTGCGTGGCTCAAGTAGGCAGAGAGAAAAGAAAGAAACTAGTGAGAAGCTTAGTTCCTTTAGCAGTAGAGTGCTCAAGCCTCCATCTAATGATGCTTAGATTCCTAGGACTCAGAATTGGAAAGTAACTGTTTGCCATATGTAGCTATTAAATAAGTTTAATTAATTAAATCAAAGTTAGAAACTCAGTTCTTCAGATACACTGCCCACATTCTACATGCTCAATAACCACACGTGGTACTGAAATCATGTAAAAGAGAAAATCCCCATCATTCCAGAAAGTTCTACTGGCTAGTGCCGCTCTAGATGCTCCTAGGACTGCCTGGGTCAGCTCCAGAGCTCTTCCTTTACTGCCTTCCTATGCCCAACTCTTCCATCAATTTCTAGCTTGCTGAGCATATGAACATGAAATAGCAGCCAATATTTTGATATCCACTTTTCTACCCAGCTGACTATTCATCTGACACTTCTTCAATGACAACCAGCATGCACCAATCCATCGCACCCAATGCCCCAGTTCTCGTGAGCCTTCCTTTCCTGTCATCCAGGCTGCCCTACGCTCTTCCCCCTGTCCTCCATCCCTTGGGTAAATCAGCAGATATTCTAGATGTCAACTGAATTTTTTTTCTCCTTTCTAGCCTGGGAATGAACTTGGAGTGAAACTGTTATACTATATGACAGGGAGCATTTCTTTTTTTCACTCGGGTCCCACTGCTCTGGCTGAGTTACAGGGTTTGCTTTCCCTGTTGACCTCCGCCCTCCCAGGCATGGTTAGCTCATTAACCAGTTTGCTATTACTGTACCTTTAAATCAGTCACCAGGAACCCTATTCCCTTGCTGGTGTAGGTGTCTGGTGTAAAACTTTATCTCTCCCTCAGCTCAGGTAACAGGATATTAAAATATTTGTATCAAGCATGCTGAAAAGTTCAACTGTCAAAAATAGTAATTTTGTGTCAAGTTCAAAATGAAATAGACAGTCCCAGAAGGACAATTTTGAAGAATCTGCTTTTGTCCAACCTGGGAGGAGGGGGAGGCACAGCAATGAATGAGAGTAACTAAGAGGAGGGGGCAAAGAGCAGGAACACGGAGAAGTCTGCATTTGATAGGGCTGGATTTTCACTTCCCGCTTGTATGTAACTCACACACAGTAACTCACAGAAAGTAAAATAGCAGGTGACGGATCGAGGGGCACATAAGCCAAGGGGATTTAGTGTCTAATTGTCCACTGCCAAAAGCTCCATTTCCAACTTAGCTCCAGTTAGGAAGAGAAATAAGATGTAAGGGATGGGAAATAGGGCTGATGAAGAAAAGGGCTAAGGGGAGGAGAGACTGGAAACAGAACGATGGGAAATGAAACTTCTGTCCAGTCCAGGATCTCATGTGGGTTAGATACTTCGTTACCCCAGGTGGTGAGAGCTGAGAGCCCGTGGGCAGGGGCTGAACCTCATGCACATACACTTGTGTACCTCAAGCTGGAGTCCATCAGGAGTCCATCCAGGCTCTGTGTCAACAGACGTACTCCCAGATACTAGAGAACAGCACTGACATTTATTCCATACACTTCCAGATTTCTCCTTTTGTTCTGCTTATGGAAAAGTTCTGGACTTTACCTCTGGAACACAACTCCCCTCTTTTCTGGCAGCACACTCTAGAAAAGAAGGAGTGTGGCCTATGGAACCAGGCTTCAGTTCAAGTCTGGCCATGCAACTTGTCACCCATAGTAAGGTGGCTGAGTGACTTCATTGTTCCTCATTAGTAAAACAGATACAATAATTGCTACCTCACAGATTTTATAGAAATTAAATGAGCCCATTTAAAATAGCATTTACCAATTCCTAGCAGTTCATTTTAGCTGCTACTGTTGTTGAGATTGTTACTGTCAAGGTCACCGTCGTTTTTATTATTCCTATTAGTCACCTTCCAACATGAATGGCACCTGCCCTAACAAATCAACCTCATCACTCCTGGCCACATTTAAAATTCCCTCTTCTAACAATAGCAGTTTTGTCTGAATCAAATCTTTTGTCCCTGCACTTACTTTTATAATAAATATCACATTTTGAAAAAATATATGTATATTCATTTACTGGCTTATTATCTGCCTCTTCTCTATTAAATAGAAGAGCCTTATCTGTCTTGTTCATCCCTTGAATCATTGAAATTATCTCAAATTTTTAAATAAGGATTATACTGTCTCCAATGGCTGGAAATTCCAGGGTAGCATCACTGGATTCCAAGTTAAGATAAAGCCATCAAGGCTCTTGTGCTCTTTATCTCTCAGTTCTATTTGCTATTTATTTGCTCTGTCATCTGATTCTTTTTCTCCCTGGGAAGACAGTATGGTCTACAGTAGTCGAAGAGAAAAAGTAAATGCCCTGATTAAAGCTTCTGGTGAAATCTTCAAGCACAGACTCTGATTGGTCCAGCTGAAGTTACTTGCTTGTACCAGAACCAATCACAGGTAGCTATGGGTCTAAAGAGTATTCTAATTGGATAGTCAGGGGTAGACTACATCCTTTGTGGAGTAGGAGAGAGGAGTCCACCTTGACCAATCAAGTAGAGGGAACAGGAATACTATGGAATGATAGTGGAGGAATACCATAGAATGATAGACAGAATGATTTGGTGGTAGACAATTAGACATAAATCCCCTTGGTTTATGTGCCATTCAAGCTGTCACCTGCTGTTTTACTTTCTGTGAGTTATTACGTGTGAATTACATACAAGCAGGATGTGAAAATCCAGCCTATCAAATTCAGACTTTTCCTTATTCCCTGCCTGTCACCCCTCCACTCCATTGTGCTCATTCATTGCGATTTCTCCTCCTATGCCCAGGTTTGACAAAAGCAGATGCTTCCCAAGGAATATTAAGCAGACAAAATAATAATAATAATAATAATCACCACTGCACTCTACACATGATACCTAGAAGGAAACAATCAATCACAGAATAGGTGTTCAGTACTGTACATATTTTAGGAACAATGAATTATATGTTGATTTTTGCACACACACATACCTCCACCCTGTGTCTGAAGAACAAAGGCATGAAAACTGAGTCAGGACATTTCCCAGGATACAAGGCTTACACCAGCACTAAGCAACTAGGTGACTCCAAATGAGATTCTTTCTCCCCTTTGATCACCTAGCCTTCCCTCTAAACCAAGAGTGAAATCTTTTCCCCTATCAGTATCTGTTGGGATTATTATGAGGATTAAGTCAGACAACACATATAAAGGTATCTTGAGTTAAAATAGCATACAAATGGGTGTTGCTCACTTCTCAGCTGAAGAAATATGAATCACAAATAGACACATGAAAAAATGTTCAGCATCATTGGTCATTAGAGAAATGCAAATTAAAACAACTCTGAGATTCCATCTCACTCCAGAAAGAATGGCCAGGATCAAGAAAACCACCAACAACAAATGCTGGAGAGGCTGTGGGGGAAAAGGAACCCTTCTCCACTGGGAGTATAGACTGGTGCAGCCACTGTGGAAATCAGTTTGGAGGTTCCTCAAAAAGCTAGGATTGGAAGTCCCATTTGACCCAGCTATTCTGCTTCTGGGCATATTCCCAGAAGAAATGAAATCATCACACCACAGTGATATGTGTGCTCCCATGTTTATAGCAGCACAATTTGTAATAGCCAAATCTTGGAAACAACCCAAATGCCCATCAACTGAATGGATAAAAAAGATGGTGCTACTTTTATACAATGGAGTACTATTCAGCTATAAAGAAGGATCGCATTGAGGCTTTTATAGTAAATAGATGTGACTTGAGACCATACTCATAAGTGAAATAAATCAAACGTACATGTGTAAACACCGCATCGTCTCCCTAGTGTAAGAAACTGAAAGACTCAATAAGATACAAAATCCTCGATAAATATGGGGAAAAGGTTCTGAAGTCCAATAATGCTTTTATTCTTTGATTTGATTAGTTTAAGTCTGTTTTCTACTATTTGACTGCAATATGTGAGAAGATATGAACAGTTTTTTAGAAGAAAACAAAGGACATTAAAGTCGCCATTGTTGATTTCTTATTGTCTGATTTGAAGGCCTGTAATGCTTTCACACTTTTGTTTCATCTGGTTTTATGTTATTTTGTTTTGTTTGAGTTTATTGTGTGTAAACGTATGAACAACCATTTTGAAGAAAACAAGAGGCACTAGGGTAGCTATTGTTAATCTCTTATTGTTATGTTTTGAAGACCTGTATTGCTTGCAGTGTTCTGTTCTGAAATGCTTTGTTGTATTTAACTCTGTTCTGTTTTGTTTTGTTTTGTTTTGTTTTATTCTCTTTCAAAAAAAAAACAAATGGGTGTTGCTGATAACAATGTGACTGACTGAGGGGCAGAGACACAGCATCTGCTGTGTCGAGGAAGCCCCTTTGACATTTGTCACATTGCACAGAACATGGTAGCATTAGAACCCTCCAACACTTATTTATTTTAATATCTATATAATACATGGATGTTTCAGCTAAAGAATAAGACTGAGCTGTAAGTTTGTACACTGTGTGTGCGTGCGTGCGTGTGTGTGTTAAATCAAGATTTAACTAAACCTCAGGAGTTTTCAATCTGTTTTCCTAATAAAGTTTACTCAGAAACATTGGATCGGCAGTGACTATAGAGAGGCCCCAGGGCTCTTTGTGTAAATTGAAAAGACTCCTGAACTTGCTCCTGTTTTTATTATGGGAATCACACTAAATGTGATAATTTTTGAGAAGCGCATTTGCTGTCAACTTCTAATTGTGCTTGTTCGTAAGCAGCTGAATGGGAACAAATCATCTCAATCCATCTGTGATTACAATTACCAAACATAGCAACCTTCCTATCAGACCCAAAATAGAAAAACCTCACCTTTAATAACTTCACATCCAACAGAAGCTGGGTCACAGGCTCCCAGAAGGCAAGTGGCATCTAGTGTTCTCTCCCTGCAGCTTCCTCTCCTAATTTGGAATTGTGTGCGATTTGAGGTTTAATTTAGGACTGAAGTCTCTGATGACCAGATCTGAAGTGCTCCCCACAGCACAGCTACCCAGATGTGTACTGTGACAGACTCACCAACTCAGAAAGAAGCTGATTGCTAATGCACACTTGGTTATATTTTGTTTTATGTAATTCTTCCTGTATCATAAGTAAAATTATCCTCTCATCAAACCTCCAAGTTATGTGGGGAGTTCTTCTTAGTTTAGAACTAGAACGGAAAGAAAAGAAAATGAAAGAAAAAAAAAACAGCAAAACTCTGAGGTTTGAGGAATCATTTAATCCAAGCTTGATTTAACGACTGAGTCAACTGAGGCACGGATAAATTAAGTATATACATCATAGTCTAGGGCACATAGGACATGCTTATTGTAAGTCTTTGCTGGAATAAACTGAGTTGGATTTTAGCCTGTGACTGCATTTTAGCAGAACTAGTGATCTGATCCAAAAAGAATACAGGATTTAGCTGGGGATCTTGCTCAGTGGCCTAAGTACCTGCCTGGCAAGCGTGAGGTCATGAGTTCAATCCCTGGTGCCGCAAAAAAAAAAGAATACAAGATTTAGTGATGTGACAGGCACAGAGCACAATAACTGGCAGCCCCATATGAATGCACAAGGCAGGCTGTGGCTCACCACCCAGGCTGCTCCTGGTTGTCAGGACAGTCCAGTGGGGCCTGGATTTGACCTGGAGTTAGACAGAGGCTGGAGAACTTGGGGAAAGGGAAAGAGGGGTTCTAAACCCAACCCTTCTCTGAAATCTAGAAAGTTCCTTGAAAGTCACCCCCTACAGACAGTTCTTTCAACTCCGTGTTGGTCAGTTTTCCATCCTCATAGCAAATACTGGGATAATCAACTTACAAAGAGAAGAGATTTATTTTGGCTCACAGTTTTGAAGGTGGCTTTTGGCCAGGTAGCACATCACAGCAGGGAGGGGATAAGCAGTGGAGCAAACCTGCTCACTTCATGGTCAGGCAGCAAAAAAAGGGAGAGAG
>RJWT010037470.1:0-13047 GCA_004365215.1 Cuniculus paca | reverse complement strand
CTCTCGTTTGACTTCCCCAATATGTATTGTGCATTTTGGATCCCACTAACACTTTAGGTGGTTATGCTATGGAGACAACACAAAATTCATCCTTGTGACTCTGATCCATTACATTACCAACTATTACCAATTGCCTCTATCTACCTACAAGAGTCTTGAGGTTATCTTCCTTTATAGCTGAGTAGGCTTCCACCACATAAAATACCATGTCTTTCTCATCCATTATGCAATTAATGGGCAGGTCGCCCCTATTTTTTTTTCTGGCTCCCTGTCACATAGGGCATTGTTCTCTCTCCTTTCACTTTCAGACTATGAATTTTCTTTCTAGCTAAATGTGTTTCTTGCATAGGGCATATTGATGGATCCTGTCTGCTGGTCCACTATGCCTCTGTTTCTTTCTATTGGTGACTTGAGGCCCTCTTGCACTGTATTGTCTCTGCCATGCTATTTTCCTGCCAATGGCTCCCTATTTTTCCTCTCTATTCAATCAACTGGCCCCACTTGATGGTCCCTCTCTGACATTGTTCCTGAGACCATGGTCCTTTTTTCTCTCTCTAAAATGTCCTGCTGTATTCTTTGTAGGGTTGGTTTGGTGGTCATGAATTCCTTGAGTTGTTCTTTGTCATGGAAGTATCTTGTTTCTCCATTCATTTTGAAAGAAAGTTTTGCAGAGTACATCAGTCTGGGTTGGAAGTTGTTTTCTTTCAGGACTTGCATTACTTCACTCCAGCCTCTTCTTGATTTGATGGTTTGTGTTGAGAAGTCTGCTGTGATTCTGATGGGTTTTCCTTTATAGGTGATCTGATTCTTTTCTCTAACAGCTTTTAATATTCTGTTCTTGAGTTGAATTTCTGGGATCTTGATTATTATATGTATGGGTGTAGATTTGTTTTGGTTATGGCTAGCTGGAGTGCTATATGCCTCACCTATTTGAATGTCATATTCTTTTTTATGCTTGGGAAGTTTTCAAAAATTATATCTGTAAATAAGGTCCTGATATCATTTGTCTTGACACCTGCTTCTTCACTCACATTTTTAATTCTTAAATTATGCATCTTTGAGTTGTCTACCAGTTGTTGAATTGTTACTTCCTGAGACCTTGTTATTTTTAAGAGATCTTTCCTTTCACGATCATAGGCTGCAAACCTGTCTTCAAGCTTTGAAAGTCTTTTTTTAGTTTCCTTCATGTCAACGTGCAAGCTTTCAAATGAATTTTTAACTTTCTGGATATCTCTTTGAATCTGTTTCACACATTCTAAATCTCTCTTATGCTGTTCATTCATGGTTTCCCTCATTTTCCTATGCTTCTCTATTTTTTTATCTGTGTCTTCTTTAGAGATGGTTAGTATTTCTTTTATTATGGTTTTCATTTCTTCTTTTACCTGGGATAGAATTTCTATTCTAATTTCTCTTATAGCTTCATGAAGTTGTTTCTTCACTTCAGTTGACATCACTTCAGACATTTCAGATGTACAATTCTCAATCTCCATGTTTTCCACTTGTGGAGTTGCGCTGCTTGGGTTGGATGCCAGAGATTCCCCTCTCCCTCTTCGTCTTGGCATATTCTTGATTTCTTCCACCCCGGAGTAGTGTGGTCCCAGGCACCCCAGCACTGGCCACAACTTCTCCGAAGGTAGGCTGTTTGTTTTTTCTAGCCAGTACTGGCTACATATATCCAATGTTGGGTGCCTGTGTCTCTGCACTGAGCTGGGCACCAAGCCACCCAGGGTTTGCACACGAGTAGACCTGGTCAGGCCCTGTGAATCTAAGCTGTTTAGGAACCTATGCAATATTGCCTGAAATGTGCAAGGGAGTGGATCTCGGATCAATCAGCTTCCGCGGTTCCACCCACAACCTGGAGCTCCAGAATGAGTGGCTTTTCTGGCTTTGGTCCAAGCAACTTCTGAGGGTCCGTCCACAACCTGGTGCTGACGCCAGAAGTGGTTAACAGTCTTGGCCCCGGGCCTAACCTGCCCAACTCCAAGATGGAGCCCAGCTGATCACTCTCACCTCTGGGGCGGGGGGCAGAGGGGCGGGTGGAATTCCAATCACTCAGCAGCAGTCAGCGCAGATCTCCATGTCCGCCACTCTCCTTCACCTGGGTGCCTCTCCTTAGAGACCTCTGGGGTCCACCGCAGCTGCAACCATGACCATAACCTCAACCATGCATCTCCAGGCTCAGCAGCTCTTCTGGCAGGGTGAATCTGGCTCCAGGCTAAGGTGCTGCCAGCCACCACCTTCTCCTTCATTTAAATTCTTTTTATTCTCTTTGTGGGCTTCGATTCATATTTTAGATTCTTTCTTGGTCCAGGGGACTCACTTCCTTCCTTCTTGTCCTCTCCATGATGTTATATTGCAGCATCTGAACCTTTTCTCTCAGAGAGACTGTTTACTCTGCTGCTTACTGTTCCAACATCTTTAGCTCCTCTGCAGATTTCTTTTGACATGCGAAAAAAATTTTTTTTTTGAAGCACTGGGGATCAAACTCAAGTTCTTGTGCTTGTCAGGCAGGCACTTATGCCACTGAGCTAAATCCCCAGTGCAAAAACTTTTTAATAAGATGAGATCCCAGTTGTTGATTCTGGGAAGTATTTTCTGTACAGTTTGAGTTTTGTTCATGAATTCTCTGCCTACCCCTATGTCTTCAAGGTTTCTACCTGCTTTGTCTTCCAGTAGATTTAGCGTTTCTGTTTTAATATTTAGATCTTTGATCCATTTTGACTTTAGTTGAGTGCATGGTGATAGGTATGGGTCTAGTTTTCATTTTCGGCATATAGAAAATCAGTTTTTCCAGCACAATTTATTGAAGAATCTATCTTTCTTGCAGTGAACATATTTGGCCTTTTTGTCAAAGATAAGGAGGCTGAGTGTGTTTGTAGTTGTGGTTGTATCTTCTAACCTATTCCATTGATCTTCTGGTCTGTTTTGATTCCAGTACCATGCTGATTTTATCACAGTAGCTTTGCAGTATAATTTCAAGTCAGGGATTGTGATGCTTCCTGCCTTGCCTTTGCTGCCCAGAATTGCCTTTGCTATTCTAGATCTCTTCTGGTTCCAGATGAATTTTAGGAATGATTTCTCTAGATGTGTGAGGTATGGTAAGGGTATTTTGATTGGAATTGCATTAAACCTGTGCAACAATTTTGGGAGAATGGCCATTTTCACAATGTTTGTTCTTCCTATCCATGAACAAGGGATGTCTTTCCATTTTCTGAAATTCTCTTTGATTTCTTTTTTCAGAGTACTGTAATTTTCAATGTAGAGGTCTTTTACCTCCTTTGTTAGATTGATTCCTAAGTATTTCATTTTTTTGGATGCTATTGTGAAGGGTGTGTTCTTTCTTATTTCTCTCTCAGTGAGTTTGTTGTTTGTGTACAGGAATGCTATTGATTTTTGAGTGCTGACTTTGTATCCAGCTACATGACTGAATTTGGTTATTACATCTAGAAGTCTTTCAGTGGAGTTTTGTGGGTCTTCTATGTAGATTATCATGTCATCTGCAAATAGTGATAATTTAACTTCTTCCTTTCCTATCATTTTTCCTTTTATTTCTCTTTCTTATCTAATTGCTCTGGCTAATGTTTCCAGCACTCTGTTGAATAGGAGTGGTGACAGTGGACAGATGTGTTTGGTTTCTGACTTGAGGAGAATTCTTGTTATTGAATGTCATTTAGTATGATTCAAATTTTATCTTCAAAATAGTGATGGTTGAAGAAGAAAAAACTATTTTATTTGTACAACATAGGCTTGCAGATTATGGAAAATCACACTGGAATTGTTGCCCAAGGGCAAATGTTGAAGCATCTTTAGTGTCTAGATAGAGGTTGATTAAGACTTCAAAGCTATTCTTTAGAGAACAGAATTCCTTCCTAATGGATAACAGAATCTAATGAGTGGTTTTAATCAAAAAGTAAGGAAGAATGTCTGAGTACTAAATTGAAAAGTGAATGGGAGTGGGAAAATAAAGGTCTATGTTACTTTTTAGTCCATTTAAAAGAGGATAGCAAAGGCACATAGTTTGGATGGTTAAAAAAAAATGACATCTCTGAATTGTAGTCATACAGGCTGTGCTGTGCTGCATTAATGCCACTCAGGTTCTTAAGCATGCAGGCTGAGCTAGCTACCACCTTCTCTGTCATTTCTACCTTTTTTGCCAAAGGAAAAATAGTGCTCTGGGAATAAATTTTCAACAAAGTAAAAATAGCACTCTTGGAACAAAATGCTCATGCAAAAAAGACTTAGTTCACTCCAACTGCTATACTTTATCTCCTGACCCCACAGGATCTGTAAGGGCGAAGTATAATCCTATCATGTGCTTTGTAATAAAGCTGGAAATATTTGAAAATGGCACTAGATATTACCACAAGGAAATTCGATGGACATGCGGCAATGAAGAGAAAACCTAAAACAGAAAAGACAAGAGATTGGGGAGATGGAATTCAGTGTTGAGTTATAGGAACTATCTTTTGCTGAGGAGAAAGAGAAAGTAACATAGAACCGAGTAAGTTAAAGGGCAGAAAGATCAAAAGTTGACAATATCTTTGCTTAACAATCTCAGTACTCAATATAAAGGAGGCAAAATTTGGCTTATAATGAAGGAGAAAAACAACTCACTTAAAAATCGTGACAAAATGATCCAGCAGTTGAGAATGGGAGTAGATGGGGAGGGATCAAGCAAAAAACATTAATTGTGAATATTACATACCCAAAGGAGGTTTGGGACCATGCTTTTCATAGGTTGCAATCCGGATAGATACTAAAGTAACCCAGAAGCAGAACAGCGCAAATTACATTTATTCAAGGTCCAGAGTCCAAGGCATGAAAGCAGTTAAAAAACTCAGTTGCAAAAATTTGTGAATTTCGTGAGAATGCTTTGAAAATACAGAACATAACAGCCTGGATTTCTTGGGAAAGAAGGGGAAATATCATAGATGCTTACAGAGTGAAAGAGCAGGGGCCAACGATCCTGAAACAGCCTTTTAATCTGATCAGATTGCTGGAGTAAGGAGACCAAGAGTAAAATGATGAGAGATAATGTGCTTATATATATAACTGCATCTATCTATCTATCTATCTATCTATCTATCTATCTACCTATCTAACTATCTATGTATCTATGATAAAGTAGTTGCTGCTTTAGTAAACAGCTATCTAATTGTATGGCTTGAAACATTTATTCCTTTCAAGCACAAATGGCTGAAAGTGGTATTGATTGTGAGGTTGCTCTCATGCTAAACTCTTTCAAATCTATGAACTAAAGTGTTCCGGGCTCCTGCATTTCCTAATTCAGAATTATTTGCCTTGAAATATGAAGGGGTCTAAGAGGTTTTGGAAGGATGATTGCAGGACCAGGTCAATCTAACTTCCTCCTTTACTCATCAAGCCTTTTGTCTCTCCATATAAATGTGAGGCATTAGATATCAGGAAGGGGACCAAGTGATGGAGGGTGTAAGGAGATGTGAAAAGGATAAATATGTGTCATGTGTATCTCCCAGTTACCCATGATGAATGTCTTCACTAAGTACCATGTACAAATATAGAAAAATAGTTTTAAAAAATATAATAAAGTGAACATATCAAAAATGCGGTATTCTTGTGTTCTTAAAAACAAAATTGAGAACTTACGTATTTTTTTCTTCATGTTCTCTCTCTGTCTCTCTCTTTTTTCAAGTACTAGGAATGGAACTCAGGACTTTTGCACTTGCAAGACAGGTGCTGCAGAGCTAAGCTATACTCCCAGTCCCCATGTTTTTTCTTTTATCACAAGTCATATAACTTCTTTTCCCATACATTGAATATACTCAAAACCTTTCGAAAGAAGACAGCCAAACTCCCAAGTACCTACCACCTCCAACTCAAAATTGAAGATTTTGGGGTTTTGTAAAACCTTCTATGTTAGGTGCACATTTAGTTCTTTGTCAAGCAATCTAAAAACTTGAGACATAAATTATCTGCCCATATCCTTCCTAGGTATACACTGACTTAGAATCAGTTTTCAGTAGTGGAGTATGGGCAGGTTTATCAAAATAAAACTCGGTTTTGAAAAATTATGATTGCAAGATCCATTAGAGATTTTAGTTCCTAGTATTTCTGAAACACCACTGGGAATAAATCAAGAAGGGCCTGCACCCTGATCCTCTGAGAGTGTCCTCTAAAATTGCTTTGATTCAGATAAATAGAAGATGCACCTTGGTCCATGGCTCTGAATGACTTTCTGACCATTTCTCCTCCTTCATCATCTTGATCATTTCATGTGTGTATGTATGTGTGCATGTGTGGTGTGTGTATGTGTGCGTGTGTGTGAATGTGGGTTGGACACTGTCACTTCAGGGCCATGAAATCTTCAAAGCCTTCCACTACCTATGGAAAGCTGCCGACTCAATGCATTTTTTCAACCAGAAAATTTACAGACTTTATTAATCTAGGCACGCACGTCTTAAAACAGTGATTCACTGGAACTTGGCTTCCGGTCTGTTTGCTTTTGATCCTGCCTGGTTCTAGTTAACACACCCAGAGTTCTTTTTTACATCGTCCAAGATTAAATCCTGATCCTTTTTCTTCCTACTTTTATTCCCAGTCTTTGAAGTTAATGGTAGCTACCTTGTGGCTTTCTGGGATAATAATTAGGAAGACCACTCCCTGAACCTGATATTTTCCCTGAGTCAATTTACTACTTCATTCAACTTAGATGGCTTACTCAGCTTCCCAAAGCATAATAAAGTTACATTTTTAATATCTAGTGACAAAAAATACTGGGCTTATCCGAACCTACCAAATGAAAATGTTTGATATCTTTTAATCTGCATTTAAATTAACCTATTCTGTTTTGTGACAAACTTCTGCTTTATTAATTTACTATATATAATGTATGTAAAACTTAGTAGGCACTATTCAGATTCTGTGCTTTTCACCTAGTTAACAGATAGGTGATTCCATAATCCACCTCCTAATTACTGTAGGTAATATTTTGGTCACTTTTTTTTCTGTCACCAGCTTCATACTATTGCACATTGAGGGTCATTTGTTAAGTAAAAAGGGATTCACTTGAATGTAAGCTCTGCGATATCATGACAGTCAATGGGAAAAAAGTGGAGAAGTGACTAACTGCAGGGTGGTATATGCAGTGACTAACTGCAGGGTGGTATACGCAGTGTGGATACGCTAGACAAAGAGTGACTAGTCAGAGAGGAACAGAGTGGGACAGTGCAAGATTTCATCACATTTATCAGAATGGTGTGCTCTTTCAGATTATGAATTATGATTTTTGGAAATTTTATTTTGTACTAAGGATTGAACCCAGAGCCTTTGCATTGAGCTATGTTCCCAGTTCTTTTTTAATAGTCCATATTTTATTTTGAGACAAGGTCCCCAACTAAGTCCCAACCCAGGCTGGGCTGGAACTTGCAACCCTATTTCAGCTTCCTAGAGTATTAGGATTACAGGTTTGCATCACTCCACCTCGCTCCCATTTTCTGTTGTCGAAAGACCTTGGGGAAATGAAACCACAGAAAGCAAAACTTCCCATTAGACAAGATTCCTGTTACATGTGTAGGGAGCCCTCCTTACCCATATGGGCTTGAATATATATATATATATATATATATATATATATATATATATGGCATTATTTCCAATGTATGTGTAAATACACTTGGTTGTAAATCATTTAAACATTTCCTAGTTTTTGTGTCAAGATGGCTAAAACAATAACTTTTTATCTTTTTTGGTTGATTCTTTTCTAAAACAAATTCTAATTATTACTTTGAGTTAGTATGAATTGCATTCTATATAAAAATATTTTACAAAGAACATAATTCTCACATTAATTTATATACTTTTAGTAGAAAATCCAAAGAGTAACTCAAGTGTGAAATGAGCAAAATGTAAGATCAAATGACAGCTTGAAAAATGGAGCATGATTTCAAAGGGTGATTTCATTTTAAATTTAGGTTTTTCTTCACATTTTGCTCTACTCACTTGTGTCATCTGTGCTCACAGTTCATTTCCTACTACGTGCTGGTTTCCAAAGAACTAATTAGTGTATCTTCATATCAGTGAGGACTGACTTCTGAAACTTTTCACACACATAGCTTTTCAGTAGTCCTGGGAGTGACAAAGTTTTTACTCATGTGTGTATTAAGGGTAACAAAGAATTTCAACAACTCCTGACCATTTTGCTGCTTACAAAAAATGATGCTGACTCTACTATCTGAATAACTCAGGAGAAGGCCGTGCCAATCTATTGGCTTTATATTACACAGTTTTGCCTGCACTTCAAAGTATGATGAAAGGGGTTAAGAGAAAAGTAGAAAAAATGTGGAATATATATATATATAATCAGAAAACATCTAATTATTCCAACATTTTGATGCTTTTCATCCTCTTGTGAAAGGATGGAGTCTTTGTTGCTTGTTTTTCTTCCTTCATGAACTACTTGATTTTTCTTCTAAGGGACTCACCTGATTTGTTCAGGCACAACCATGGTAATATTTTTTATGAATAATCCACATTTCTACACTAGACTGATGTGTTAAAGAGTTAACACTACGTGGCAATAAGGAAAGAGACTATGCACAGATATGGAAAGAAATTACTGTGGCAGAGGATTGATTACAAGTGAAACAGATAAGAAGACAATGTTGAACATGTTTTTCTTTGAGTTGTTCTATGGTCTTTGGTTAAACAAGTAGAGAGACAGACATGTGCCATAAGGTACAGAAAACTTGCAGGTGTGTTTGGAAAGCACGAATAAACCAAGAGAAGAAGTCCATTTTTGGACACATTAACTTTAGTTTTCTAGCACCTTTGCATGTGGAAATATACAGGGTGTGTGTATGCATGTGTGTGCATCTGTGTGTTTGTGTGTGTGCTTGCATGGAGGAATGTATATGTGTGTAGAAAGATGGAGAGACTGACAGCCAGCCCTGGAAAATAATTGGAGCGTAGAAATCAAGGTGCAGTTTCTGAGCATTCAGATTGTAATTAAAGTTAAGTGGCTGATGAAATCACCTGCTTAGGGACTGTAAATAGAAAAGAAAGCCTAATTAGGGTCTGGGCTCCAAGCACGCCAATATTTAGAAGAGATGGATTAAGAAGTCAAGAAGCAACAATCTTAAGGAGATTGGCTACAACGAGGAGCAGAAAAATGAGTTTCATCAATAGCTAGAATTTTGTATGGAGTTATTTGAGTGTCTTCTTTGTTTAGTTGGAAAAAATAACATCATATTCATACACTGATATGAATTATCTAATAATGAGAGGAGAGAAAGAATAGAGGGGACAGAGGAAAATTTTGCAGTGATGTTTTCAGGGGACCAGATAGGGTAAGATTTAGAAGACATTTGCATGTTTTGAGTTCAGATAAACACATAAATAATTCATCATAATAGCAGGAGCACATGATGAAATAACAGTAGCTGAGCTTATGGGCATCAATGGAGGTACATGGGGTGATGTAGTGCCAATGTGTGCAGAAGTGCTCTTTGCAAGTTTCTTTTTCAGGCAAGGTTTTCTAGGAGTAGCCCCAAGTTAGCAGATGTCTAGTTAAGATAGCAATCCCAGGAGAAAGTTGCTGGGAGTGGAGAAGGGAATTAGAAGAGAAGCCAAGCAAGTGTGCAATGCTGGCAAAGTTCCCGAATGTAGCTTCAGGGCGATCCAACAGGGCAATGTGAGAGGGTACATTTTATGTCAGAATTTCCAGTGGTGCAAGCATAATGTGTCTGCTGCTTACGCTGCTTTTATATTTTCTTTCTGTTGTTTCTGTTGGCAAGCCCGGTTGCATAGGCTTTTAGCAGCGTTAGCAAAATTCAAAGGTCTAGCACTTAGTAGCTTTGTGAATATCCAAAGGCAGAGCCCAAGGCACCCATTTGGCTGGTGTGGATGGTACAGAATGTGCAGCTGATCTGGCAGATATGATGACGGCTTCCCAGACATGAAGCAGCCACAGCTCACTTCTCCTGAGACCTACGCTTAGTCTCAGCTTCTGCAGCCCAACCCATGGATCTGTGAGTCTTATAATCACTAAGAAAAGCTTTCCTGTTTGTCTGTGTTTAAATGCATTCACTTCCCTACTAGATACAATAAGCTGCATCACAATCTTCTCTGGAGTTATTTTAAATGGTACCTTAAGCAGGCATAAAAATATTTCAGTTTGCATGGGAAATTATACAATCAACCAAAATCATACTTTTCATATTTGGTACATACACGCTAATTGGTTATGGTAATTAGATAAATTTGGAGGATTATAAGAGGAGAAAACTGAGATTTAGAATACACTGGGACCTAAAAATTTTGAAATAGAAGTCAGGGTAACTATTTAGGTTCCTGGTATTGTATAATTAAAGAAAATTTAAGACTGAATTCCAAGAAGTGGTCACTCTGTTAGAACAAACTGAGAAAAGTAGAACAGAGATAAACACTTCCTTAAATATGGAATGAAACTTATACTCATCAAAAAAGGGTCAAAATTATAGCACCTGCATTGATGGAACAAGAGATGACACCATTTATGAAACAAGTCTGTCAACATGTTCAACTTGATCCAAACATGATCCAAACATCCAAACATCCAAACATGAAATAATCAAACCAATCCAAATGGACAGACATTCATCAAAACTTCTCATGTGGTCTTTTCAAAAATGGCAATTTCATGAAATATTTACAACTGCAGTAAACAAGAAGTCTGTAATCTTTTTTTTTTCTTTTTTTTTTTTTTTTTGCAGCACCGGGGATTGAACTCATGATCTTGCACTTGCCAGGCAGGCGCTTAGGCCACTGAGCTATATCCCTGGCCCTTGAAGTCTGTAATCTTATAGCAATAAAAGAAACTCACATGTGTTACCCCATGGAATTAGCAAAGCAAGAGTATCATGCACATAAAATTGGCAGAAATAAAGAATATTCTCGTAGTGAATTCATCAGTTGAATGTGCTGTTAGGAAGTGGAGTCTGACTAGAGAAGTTTCGCTAAAGGCGTGACCTGGAAGTGTATCTCCCTCCTCGATTCCTCCCTTCACCCTCTGCTTCCTGGTCACCGTGATGTGAGTGCCTTGCCACCATAGCAGCCCCTTCCACCATGCTGTTTCTGTCTTGGAGCCCTACCCTTTGTACAATAACTGGTGTTACTATATTACTAACAATCATCAATTTGAAAAAAAAAAAATCAAGAGAACACTACCATATACACTTATAACAACGTGAAGAGACAATTTAAAGATAGGAAGAGAATTCTTATGCATAATGAGGGTTTATTATCCCAAATGTATACAAAGTTCAATCAACTTGAGAGCAAGAAGATATAAAAACCAATTAAAAATGACCATGAGATTTAAATGGACATTTGTGAAAAGAAGATGCACAGATAACTAACAGATACATGAAAAATATTCCATGTTGCTAGTTATTAGAGACATGTGGATGAAAACCATAATGAGATATCATCTCACACAGGTCAGAATGTTTTCTAATCAAAAAGATGAAAAATAACAAAGATGCAGTATACACTGTTGGTGAGAATATAAGTTACGGATGACAGTATGGAGTTTCCTGAATAATCTAAAAATGAAGTACCATGATCTTCACAGTTGAGAATCTTCCCAAAACACTTTATCAGCTTGTGGAGAAATTGACTGCATCATCACACTAATTACAATGCTATTTGTAATGACCAAGTCATGTGGACACCTAACCAATCTAAGTATCCATCAGTAGAGGAACTGTTAAAAAAATATGGTACACACACACAATATTCAGCCTTTAAAAGAAGGAAATCCTAGGGCCGGGGATCTAGCTCAGCGGTCTAAGTACCTGCCTGGCAAGTGCAAGGTCGTCAGTTCAATCCTCTGTGCCGCAAAAAAAAAAAAAAAAAAAAAAAGGAAATCCTGTCACTCGGCAATAACATGAAGGGAATCAAAGAACATTATGCTAAATGAAATATGCCAGTCAAAGAAAGACAAATGCCACATGTTCTTATTCTGTGTGGAACCCAAAATAATTGACTCATAGAAACAAAGAATAGAATGGTGTTTTCATGGGCCATGAAATGAGGATGAGGTAGAGAGGGCAGGCAGAAGTACAAAATCTGAAAGAGGGAAAGAAGTCTTTTCTTGTTTTAAATTTCCCTTTGAGCTCTATTGCTCAGCATAATGAAAATAGTAAGTACATTACTGTAAATTTAAAGTATTCTTATTATAAAAATGTGAAGTGTTTGGGTTGACTATGTTAACCAGCTTGGCATACTTATTTTGTATTGTATTAATAAATTATAACATTACATTGTAAGCCATAAATTAATGGACATAATTTATAGTATAAAAAGGGCTATAGAAAAAAAAGGGGCTCTAGATCAAATATAACAATGTAAGGTGACAACTAAAAAGAAAGGATGCTGGTTAGACTTTTGGTTCATTACAATTATTAGAAATAACTGAGGTTTAAAAGACATTACTGAGACAAATGTAAAAATTTGAATATGAACTCTAAATCATAAGATTAATCATTTTAAATATAATTAATCTATTGTAGCTATGTTTCGTCTTTAGAAAATACATATCAAATTATGTAAAGGTGAAAAATCTGGTATCTGCAACTATGTTGCAAATGACTCAGACATACCCACATAGTTGAAAAAGTTGATGGATACTTGTGAAGAATATATAGGTAGCTCATTGTACCATTTTTATACCTTTTCTGGAATGTTAAAATGTTTCAAAATAAGACATTGAAGAATATAGATAATGCAGAAAAGCAATAGTAAAATTATTGAGTACTACTCTGCCATGAAGAGGGATAAACTTGTGTTATTTGCAGGAAAATGGATGCAACTTGAGACCGTGATGTCAAGTGAAATAAATCAGACACACAAGCTTTAATATCACATGGTATATTTTATATGGGAAATCCAAAGTATAAATAAAGAGCAAAACGAAAGATAGATAAAAAGTGATAGAGCTTTTCAAAAGAGAAGGGGAGCAAGAGATGGAGGAAGGGGTAGGGGAAGGGGGACAGAGAATGAAAAAAGAATGCAGCTGTGTTATGTACAAGG
>RJWT010037469.1:0-13050 GCA_004365215.1 Cuniculus paca | reverse complement strand
AGATCTTAGAGGTTAAGGTGAGATCCTAGAAAAGTCACCATTTATAGAGAAATCAAGTCTATCCCTATAAAGTATCCTGCCCTACAAATAAATAAATAAAAACCCAACAAAATTACAGCTGTGTTAAGAATAAAACCAAACATTTTGTTTTATTCTCTTTAAAGTAAAAAAAATAAATAAATGAAACCAAACATAAGATAATCAAAAGACTATCAGTAAAATAGTTTTCTCACAGGGCAAACTCACTATGTTTTAAATAAAGATGATATCATTCAGATGTCCCACAGTATAGTTTCACAATATCAAGCACATAATTAAACATTCGTAAACATGTAAAGAAGAAAAATTAGATCCACAATCAGAGGGTCAATGCAATAGGAAATGACCCAGACACTGGAGTTGCTGGACAGACTTTTAAAGATGTGATGGTGAATATAAATCTGAGGACCAACATGAAAAAGATGAATGATCTGGATTCTCTGGCCCTGCTGTGTCCTCTCTGTTTAGTGCTTCTTCCAGGCACAGAAACTGCAGGATGAGAAGCAGGGCAACAGAGAGCAGAGCAAAGCAGAGCTGCATTTCCCTAGCCACATTACCAGATGAGCTGATCACCAGTACCTGAGAGTTCAGCTTGCCTGTGCTCCCAAGTTATTCCAGCCATGTTACTGGAAAGCCCAGTGCTGCATGGACAGATGTGAGACTAGCCATATAATGCCAAGTAAACTCCAGTGTAATATCGCGACACACATCTTTGCTCTACCGTGAGTTCTTGAACTATGGGAACTGTATGTCTTGCTCATAGGGAGTGCTCAATAAATAGTTGTTAGATGATTCAACAAATATTAACCATATAAAATATTTTACCTGATCTGAACTTTCAAAAAAATATACAACTGTCCCCGGTAGCCTCCAAAATTCGCTAACACTCTTTTACCTAAATCCTAAACCACCTTAAAAAAGTATGAACTTCAAGAACCTCCTTTAGCATCTCCACCCTAATTTTCAGACCTTTTCCTAAAGTTCATGAAGAGATACATTAAGGTACAGCAGATGCCAAGGAAAAAGTGATTATTTTCCCATGCCCCTCCTTTTCTAACTCCTGCTTTTGACCATTACAGAGTAACTGGTACCAAACTTGCCCTATCACTAAAAGTAGCTACAAACTTGGATAGATCTGTGGGGTAGTTATTTTCAAGCATTAAGTAATAGGCATAGAAGCGTGGTCCTTGAGAAATGAGAATCACAATAGATGAATCACACTATTTTTTGCCTCAGTACACTTTCTTCTCCAGCACAAGCACGAGAAGGATGGAGAATGATCACCCTAGTGAAATGGGGGCAGGGGAGATGTCCTTTCTCTTCCTCAAGTCACTTCTAAAAATATTACCTCATCATCAGTGGTGCTAAGAGAGCAATCCAGGGATTGACGCAGGGGAGAGATGGAGACCCCTCCTGTCTTCCTCTTGTCTCTCTCTTTTTCTTCCTCTCACTCTGTCTCTCTTTTTTTCCAAACCTTACTTAGGGTTTATAGTAGCTGTCAGAGCTGAGCAAGCCCATTAGCTGCAGGCAAATCTTGTTTGCAAACAGGAAGCTGTAGGAATTCTCCCCTAGTGGTGTTTTCACTCTTGATGTGAGCTTAATCCTGAGGATTAACAAATGGATCAGCTGGAGACCTCCTCTTACTGTGAAAGAATAGACAAGTTGAAGCAGGAATAGTCTCTGAAATGTCTGGTTCTGCTGGAAGCTAAGAACACAGCACCTACAAGGCATTGGGCAGGGTGTGTCTCCAGGAAGGGCCAGGGCATGGGGAATACAGCTTTGCTGCCCTGGTGTCTTTGATGCTGCTAAATTCACAAGTCCCCTCCTCTTCATTCACTCTTGCCTCTGCCTTGCAGCTCTGCCTGATAAATCTCCCTGTCCCTATCTGGTCCCTGAATTTCCCTTATCTTTTCTCATCTATAAGGCCTCTAATTTCTCTGTGCTTCTCCTGTCTCCTACAGGAGTCTGTACTCTTTCTGCTGTGCCTTGTGTTACATGGAGTCTTCAGGTAGGTTGTCTAGAAGCAAGACTTGAGACAAGGATTCCCGGTTAGGTTATTTTTGTGGCAGGATGCTTTCAGAAAAAGGGTTAAGAGAGAAGCAAGAAAGACCCAAAGAAGAAAGACAAGCAAAAACAGGATCTTAGCTGAACGTTAACTTCAGCCTGGTCCCATGGACAGTTCTGTAGTATAAACCCCTCACTCCCACCAGGTTCTGTCTTGAATCAAAGGGGCCAGTATACTGTGCCTTTGTGCCAGCCATGTGTTGGTGGCTGGCTGGGAAGAGAATCAACTCCCAGCTGAGACAGCTCCCACTCATCTGGGGGCAACTGTGCATGGAGAGTCTAGGGGGACACTGAAGCATCTGTTAGACATGGAATTCACAGAAGAGGCTTTAGGTTAGTCTCAGCTCACACAAGACCATGAAACAATCAGAGCATAGGGTAACTAGAGAAAGAGAGAAAAGGACTGGCAACTCTGCCCAAGAAGTGATGCCAAACATGTGGTCCATTTTGAGGAAGTGCAGACAGTTTTTCACTATTTTGTGTAGAGTGGCTCCCTCCTCTCCTTCAACTCTATTTTCTGTTACTTTTTAACAAATAACAAAACCCTAGTCCTCCATTCTGTGTGATCTGAAAAATTCCTCTCAACTATTTCTAGGCTTTTCCGGAGAGGGCACCATTTTCCTGGCTATTGCTGTCACTCTCTCATTGGAGTCAATGCTCAGGCATGTCCCCATTCATATCTGCCCTACTAGTAATTATTTATCTTTGTTGTTCCAAAAATATGAGCCTCCCTCATCCTTCATTTCTCAAGTATTGAGGGTAGCAAATTGAAGATGACTCAAAGGAATTACAAAACTAGAAAGTAAAACCACTCGGACACCAGACTCCTGAAAAAACTCAGTATCAGACTAAACAGTCTAGATTATCAGACCCCTAAAGTCACCAGTCACGTGCTTTACAAAGACTTCTCCCAGTGTTGTTTCACTCCTCGCCCTCAGTTTTATCCTCCAGCCTTACGCTCCTCTTTCAAGCTTACTCTTTGTGGAACTCCCTGAATGTTAAACTTAGGTTTATTACAGAGGAAAGGCCATAGTTTGGTCATATTGATATCTTCAAATACTATTTTACTTTTGATTCATTTTTTTTCTTTCTAATTTTAATTTATTTTATCTTATAATGCAGTATGTGTATTTGTAATCTATATTAAACAGACAAAGTTGTGATTAAATATTTAGGAAAGCAATCTCTTCAAGTCTTCTATGAAAGCAATTTCTACTGATTGCTTTCACAGTGGTAAGATGTTTAGGGGATACACGGCTGCCCACTAAACTCCATATTTTTCAGGTGGCTTGCAGGTAAATGCAACATCCTGACCAGCTGGACATGAGCAAAAGGGGTGTATATCATTTTCAATCACATTAGAAGGAAGGGTATTGCTTCTCTTTTTTCCCTACACTTCTCTCTACCACTTCTGTCTACCATGGATCTTAGGTAGACAAATGAAAATATTGCAAGATCCATGGTTAAAAATGGTTCTTAAATATTCACCATCATCTCACAAGCCATTCACTTTTTCATATTAGACTAATGTAGAGCTCCACTTCTTCTAGAAGACTCTAGTGATAGAAGTCACTCCATGTCCTCATGAAAGGGAGAAATGCGGCACTGCTGACTGTCACTGAGATTAATACCGGGGGAGGGCAGTGCTTCAAGGATTAGTGCTTGTCCAGCACTGTGAAGATAACAATCATCCCTGTTTGATCCTGGAAGTGAGAAAAATATCTGTTTTCTAAGCCACTGTTCTAGTTAAGCCCCCAAACATGTGCCCTAAGTAAGCTGAGTAGAAGTAATGAAGGCTGGGACAAAAGAGCGAGGGGCTGGGGAAGAACTAAACCGTTTCAAAACAACAAATGGAGAGACTGGAAAAGTAATTGTTTTTAATGTCCCAATTGTGTTTAACCAGATGTGATGTGGAAAAATACATGAAAGAAGAATAAACAACTAAGCCATTTATATAACTACTCTTTTTATTGATCTATCTAAGTTACACTCTGTTTTTCATACTCCCAAGAGAAAACAGATCTCTAGCATTAACTTTATCAAGAGTATCAGTAATTTAGTTTTTTTCTATTTGATTTAATAATGAGTTAGTAGAAGCTACACAATGTCCTTTGTCTTATTTTACACTTTTGAAAGTGATATTGGGTGAAGTTTTTGGCTAAAATCACTCATTGCTACCTCTTATGGCTCTTACCAAGGAGTTATTTGACACACTCTGTCAATATTTTCAGGCTGGCCCCATTATGTACATCCCAAAAGCCTCAGTAATGTCTGACATTAACTGAGGGAATCAGTACATCCACAGTGAACATCTGCAGACATTGTACAGATGGGTGTTAGAATTGTGTAAGGAGGGAAAATGATGAGGGTTCAATTGAGATAACTACTTGTTAAAGATGATGTTTCCTCAGAGGTCCTCCGTACAGGCCAACAGTATGACTCAGACAATAGATAGACTTGTCCATCTGGTTTCCTCAGTTCTGTGACATGCGCCCACATACCACCCCACGCCCACAGCTGTGCCTTCATTTGAGTCTGGCTTTTCTCCATAGTTCATCTTTTGGGACACAGTCTTACTTCTTTCTTCTCAGTCTTGCCCTCTGCCAATTCTTCACATTTTCTCTCTATCCTTGAAGCCATCTTCGAATGTTTATTAAAGCTTTCTTTTCCCATGTGATATCTGAAGCTCATAACGTCTGTGTGCTTAGAATCTATACCACAACATTTAGCCCTTTGGCTTATCATGGTTTACACTGGTCAGGGTAGTTTCAAGCATGTAGCTTTCTGTCTCTAATTACATTTTTAAAGGTAGAAAATGCATCTTGCCTACCTCTTCCATTTTCTGTGGATCTGAACATTTGCTGGATACAGAGAAGGTACTCAGTAAAAAGTAGTGGGTATTTAACGGAACTTATAGATTGGCCGTTAGTTAAAATTTCTAAATATATTTATCTCCTGTGTCTTTCAATTTTTCTCATTAGTTTACATGTGTGTTCATTCATTTAACGTGTATTTATTGAGTGCATATTACGTGTCAGGTGTAGAGCTGACTCTGGTGCCAAAAAAAAGAAAAGAAAAGAAAAGAAAAGAAAAGAAAAGAAAAATCTAGATGTGATTAGATGCTAATTTTCTTTCACCTGGATAGTTGAGGAAGTGAATACTTCTAAAAAAAACAAGTTAGAAGGAGAAGCTGTCCAGGGCCAAAGGCTGGATGGAGAGTTGTTGTGCTTGAGATGTGTGGGAAACTCTAGGTGGTAACTGGAAAGATGATTCTATGGAAGCACCTGGAATTTGGGCAGGATGCAGATCTCTGTAATATCTTTGCCTGAGAATGGCGCTTGGGCCCATGATCCTAGGTAGCTTTTCTAGAGGGACATTATAGAAAGGCAGAGCAACAGTGATATTGTATGACAAGTACCATGAAGAAAGAACTTGGAAAGTTTTGGAAGATGACTTAAAATGCAAAAACAAACAAACAAACAAAAACATCTATAGGAAGGACTTGGAGAAATGGAAGAAATTCTGGTGCTACTAGAGGGAATTCCTGCCTCTTGGTTGAGTGTTTTAAACCCAAGTCTCCTGATGGTTTATCTGGTTGGCGGGTAGGAAAAGGGAAGGAAGAGAATGAAGGCAGGTAATGAATTCTACCATAAGAAATCGACCAATAAGAAGAGTCCAAAGATCCCGGGTAACCTTCAGACCAAGAGCAAATGCATGCTGGATACTAGTGGCACCAGGGCAGTCTTTAGGAAAAGGAGCAATAGAAAATCTTGTAGTCAAGGAGAAGGAAATCACAGTGCTAGCCCTCACATGTGTGTGCACATGCACATCTTGGGACTGGTGTTGTCTCCTTGCTACCCAAATTGATATCTGAAACTGTATCATTAGAAAGAGATTTTTAAAGATCTCTGCTTTATGACTTCCTGCCTTCAAATCCGTAGTTGATAGATGAGGTTGTGTGCCACGTGATATGGGGAAATACAGGATAATGCCATGAATCACCTCAAGGTGTCAATTTAACTCAAAATTTTCAGAGAAAACATAATTTTCAGTTAACACAAACATTACAGAGCACAATACAAACTTGTATGGCATCTATAGATCATAAAAAGATTTAGCTATTACAAATTGTGCTGCTATAAACATGGGTGCACATATATAGCTGTGGTAAGATGTTTTCAATTCTTTTGGAAAAATACCTAAAAATGTAGAAGCTGGGTCAAATGGGACCTCTAATCCTACTTTTTAAAGGAATCCCCACACTAATTTCCATAGTGGTTGCACCAGTCTTCATTCCCACCAACAGTGGGGGCATTTGTTATTAGTTGATTTTTTGATAATAGTCATTCTTTCTGGGGTGAGATAGAATCTTGGTACTGTTTTAATTTGCATCTCTCAAATGACCGATGATGTTGAACATTTTTTCATATATTTATTTGCCATCTGTATTTCTTCATCTGAGAAGTATATATTCATCTCAGATGCCCATTTTTGGATTGGGTCTTTCAATTTGGGGGGTCTGATTTTTTCAATTCTTTGTATGTTCTAGATAGAAGTCCTTTGTCTATGGGACAGGTGGCTATAATTTTTTCCCACTCTGTGTGTTGTCTTTTCACTCTGTTGGTGGTTTCATTTTCCAGAAGCTTTTTAATAAGATGAGATCCTATCTGTTGATTCTTTGTAATATTTCTCTTGCAGTCTGAGTTTTGTTCATGAACTCTCTACCTACACCTATGTCTTTGAGATTTCTTCCTATTTTCTCTTCCAATGAATTTAGTGTTTCTATTTTAACTTTTAGATCATTGATCCATTTTGACTTTAGTTTAGTGCATGGTGATAGATACAGATCTAGTTTCAGTCTTCAGCATGTGGAAAGCCAGTTTTTCCACCACTATTTATTAAAGAGGCTATCTTTCTTCCAGGGAACATGTTTGACCCCTTTGTCAAAGATTGGTTGGGTGAGTATGTTTGGGGTTGTGTCTGCATCTTCTATCCTGTTCCACTGATCCTTAGGCCTGTTTTCCTGCTAACACCATGCTGATTTTATGACAACAGCTTTGTAGTATAATTTCAGGTCAAGGATTGTGGTGCCCCCAATTTTCCTTTGTTGCCAAGAATTGTTTTTGCTATTCTAGGTCTTTCTGGGTTCCAAATGAATTGTAGAAATGTTTTCTCTAGGTTTGTGACGTATGCTAATGGTATTTTGATTGGGATTGCATTGAATCTATATAGCAGTTTTTGGAGTATGGCCATTTTCACTATGTTGGTTCTTCCTATCCAAGAGCAAGGCATATCTTTCCATTTTATTTATTTATTTACTTATTTTTGGTATGAGGAATCAAACTCAGGACCTCGCACTTGCCAGGCAGGCACAGTGCCACTGAGCTATATCCCTAGCTCCTCCATTTTCTGATATCCTTTTCAATCTTTTTTTAGAGTGTTGTAATTTTCACTGTACAGATCTTTTACAACCTTTGGCAGATTGATTCCTGAATATTTAATTTTTTAGAAGCTGTTTTGAATGGTGTGCTTTCCTTGATTTCTCTCTCTGTGAATTTTTTGCTCATGTACAGGAATGCTAAGGATTTTTGAGTGTTGACTTTGTATCTTGCTACTCTACTGAATTTGTGGATTAAATCTATAAGTTTTTTGGTGGAGTTTTTGAGGTCTTCTATGTAGAGTATCATGTCATCTGTAAATATGATAATTTAATTTCTTTCTTTCCTATCTTTTTTTTTTTTCTCTTGTTTAATTGCTTGCCCTGCTTGTCCTGGGCTATTTGGTCCCTTTCCAAAGATCCACGCTTTCCTCTTTTTGTTACGGAGGGTGGTACTGCTACAAATCACATCTTTGTGTGGTGGATCTATGAAGTTCTCATCTTCTCAGTACCTGAGGATTCCTTTGGAACCAGCACAAGGTGTTACTTTTGTTCCTAGAAAATGCAAGGGCCCAAATCTGGGGAATTTCTGCTGTCGCTGTACTGACAATTTTTATGCATTCACCAGAACATTCTCTTATGGAAAATTTAGGGTAATGTGGCACTGACAGTTCTGATTTCATCGGTTAAGTAATATATTCATAAAAGAGTAGCTGGGTATGGCTTCAGATGACCGAAAATTCCCTTGAGGTCATGAATTGATTATCATCTGGGAAATAAACAGTATCTAATCATTGGGACTCTAATTTTTAGTTTTTCTGCTTACAAATTTCTGGCCAAAAAGCAATTATTTCCCAAGTTTTGGAGACATAATGAACCATAGGATAGCAGCTGTAGAACTTGTTGTAAGAAAATACAATAATTACCAAGTTAGATGAGTGCTAGGACGACAGCTCTTTGCTAATCAGCAGCGTCACTCCTGAAACAGTCACTGAAAACATGTTGGACAGCCAGTTCTCCATTGTATGTGCCAGTGGGAGGGAGTGGTAATGTAGAAAATCCCAAACAACACATAATCCCCACATCATTGCCGTCTGGCCTCAGGAGGTATCATATGGCTCCCTCCTCCCTTTGGCAGCAAATTCATGTTCTTTAATTAGATCCTGTGCACATTATTGTCAATATTAGCTTGATTTTCTGAGCAGATACTATGGCTGGCAGGAAAGACCTCCCTGGGCAACAGGGAAAATTCATTTGGGGATTAGAAATTAGCAGGAGACAACTCTGACATGGGTAATCCTCCTGTGGATAATTGAGTGTTGACTGGTATTTAGAGAAATGTATTTATGGCAGAGGAGAGATAGAAATGAAGTCTACACCTTCGTGTTCCCCTGGGCCATTTGGGCCTATCACAGGGACCCAAACCTTCCTCATTCAGTTAGCAAGGATGGCACTGCTGCAAGGCATATCTTTGCTCAGCAGATCTACTAGGGTTCTCACCCTCTCTAGCGCCTGAGAACTTATCTTTGAACTATTCACCATTTTTTATGATTCACTGTTTTTGTTCATTCTTTCCTTATAAAAGATAAGTAAACTGAGGCATTGAGACATGAAATGAGTTATAATCTGAAGACTAAGGATTGGATCAAAAAGAAGGTGCAGGAGGGTGTTATACAGCTATGCCAAAAGGAGGAAAATCTGCACTTCTTAGAGCAAACAGTTGCTCAGTGACTGATGAACAAAAGAAAGCTGAAAATCAGCAGCTTGAAAACTCAGATTTCAAACTGTGTGCTGTAACAACTAGATTATCTCGAGCAAGGGTACCACAAATGATGAGGAATGATTGGTGGTTTAATAGTTTTTAAAATACCTTAAATATTAACCCAACCATGAATCTTTTCTGAGATCTGTCCATTACCCAGAGCCCTTCTGCTTCCCTGTCTATCTCTAGTTATGCTGTGACAGAGTTTGTATTCTACTTGCTTAAAGTGGTACTGGGGCAACTTAGTAAGGAGAAAAGGGATGTTGGAAATGCCTTGGCTTCTTGGGGCTCCTACTCTGTACAATTGAAGCAATGAAGGCTATCTTGCATTTTGCAGGAGAGTCACAAGGATTAGACACAGTGAAGAAAAAGCACTTAGTCCTGATACATGATGGATGACTGATGCACAATAGGAATTAGTCTTATTCTTATTAATAATATAATATCTGCAATAATAATGTATTTCAAGAGCAATACGACTTGTACTGAGGTGCTGTGAAGGATAACATAAATAATCAGATACTCTTTGAATATCATAATATTATCCTTTAGAATTTTTTTTCCATCAGGAACATGGTCATATCAAAATTGGAGCTATTTTAGTGGAGAAGATCTGATTGTATAAACACTAGGCTGAAGGTCACAGGAGGTCTTCTACAAGCTTCTTCATGAGAACTAAACGCCCATCCGTGCAGATGGACTGAGAACCACTGTAACTTCTGCATGATTCCTCCCTGGGTATTGTATCTCTCCTGGTTACCGCCAGGGAGGCACCCACTGGCACTTAGGTTCAGTGACATATGGGAAATGTGCTAAACACAGCATATGTTCAAGTTGGCTGTTCACCACTCATTCATTTGAAGTTGTGAAAAGCAGTGCCTGTCATCTGAATATTCCAGTAAATATTTGCTAAATGAAAGCAGGAAATGCACAAGAATAATCAATGGACTTGAGATTAGAATTTTAACATTGAACAGAACATTGTAAATCACATAATTTGTCAAAGATAAGTGATTTAAGTGTTGTCAATAGAAAACGAGTTAAATAAATTATGCACAACCATTCAGTGGGACACTATGTAGATGTTATTTTGTATTGAAAACATATACCAATAAAAAACAAGGAAAAAAAGAGGGTGGGGTTATATGTATTGTCCTGGGAAGGAACTGTATTCATCATATTTGTTTTGAAAAGAAATCAATCAGGGAAATATGCTGTACAATTCCATTTATATTTTATAACATATATATTTTTGTACTATATGGTAATGTAAAATGTTTGAATAAGTATAGAAATATTTATTATAATAAAAATATTTGAACAGAAGTTATTTTTTGGGCATAGGTTGGAGAGGTGGATGAAATGAGAGAAACAGGAGAAAAATACAATTTTATTTCATGAAGTAATGTGCTATTTGACTTTTTAATAAGCACACATTAATTTCATAATAGCTAGAAGGAATCAGACCAACAATAAAACTTCCATGTAGTTTAACTTTTTTCTTTTACAGATGGAGAAATTAAACTCAGAAAAATTCCTGAATCAATGACACTTGTAACTGAAAGATAACTTAGTGAACAGTAAGTCTGATCTCCTTATATGGCAGATAAGGAAACTACGGCACAGAGAAGTGAATGATTTTTAGTCCTAAGACGTAAGCTTAGGAAAAGAAGTTGGAAATATTAGTATTGAGAAAAATGTTCTCAACACGTGGTGTGAAACTTATTAAAACCACATTACTCATTAAGGATGAGGTAAGTGTTGACACTAAGACAATTTGGTGGGCAGCATTTATTTTTCTATTTATTTAAATGTCAGAAAGAGCAGCTATGATATCTTTGAAAAGGTCTGCAGGTGATGATCTTCCAAAAAATTCCTTTAAAGAGGGTTGGGATGATAGCATTCTAGCCTGATGATAAAATAAGGTAGAAATAACTACATCCAGCACATTAAGTGGGAACAGTTCATTTAAAACAAATCTATGAAACCCAAAAACAGACATATGTATACACACACACGTATCCATAAAATATGTATATACACAAAAAACCACATTTGAAAGTTAAAGGATATTAAACTAAAGAAAAGTCAGTCTTCAAAGAAATCTACTCTTTGAACACATTCAAGTGTTCTTTCAATAATTTTCTTCTCAAGTTTCATTTTGTGTATGTCTCTGTGGATGACATATTGGCTCTGAAATTTCAAAGGGAACAGAGAAATCCAAATTTATTTACACATTCTTGGATAGTCGGCTATTTTAATGTATGAATACAGTGGTCAAAAAAAGAATGCAATGGTCATATTTTGACACAGTGAGCTTGTGCTCTTCTTTATACACCACACACCAGCCACAGAGCTAAACCATGTCACTCGGAAGCACTGGCCAGATTCTGGTCTCACTGGCTATGCTTATGCATTTGTCCGTGTTACTAACACACAGAGAAGTAGAAAACCAAAACTTCCCTCTCCCTCCAGAATAACATTTGCCCAATAATCTGGATATTTTCATTGTAACAAAGTAATTCCCAACCTGCCCCACTTCTTCACGTCCCTCTCTCCACACAGAACATAAAATAAACCCAATTTACGTAAGTGCTGTTACCATAAAGGAAAGAAAAAAGATTTTGAAAAGTTAATGTATCTATGTAATGATTCATTCTGAAGTGTCACTGCAGTGCTTGTATTTAAATCACCCCTAAAGGTCATCTTCAGGCAGATGCACTGTGTCCACCCTCCTCTGAACCCCCATGAAATCTGAAAGAGATTTTGGCATTTTTACACGGCAGGAAAACAGAGCTGAAGTCAAGAAAACCACAACATCTGGAACAGGAGGAAAGATTTCACTGGAAAGAACTTGACAAACTCTGAAAACAAAGTTCTAGACTTTACTAATTTATTTTGGCTGCAAAGCTGAGCTCAACGCAAAGCTCAAAGAGGATTTGTCCGAGGCTCCTTTCAAAGAAGTAAAAAGCCAGCCTGCACTAAAATTAATGCACCGACTGCATAAACAGTCAAGATAGTTATCTGATACTGAGGGAACAGAGGCACACTAGGCCTTTTTGTTATTTATGGGATTATTATTGGAGGAAACAGGAGCAATTAGATATCCCCCTGCTTTCAGAGCAAGGGAAGGAAAAAAAGTGTCAAACACAGTTCTGCAATTTGGTCTCTTGATCATTTCGTTCTCACTACATCTTAAAATCCAAATATACATATGCCCCCCATGCCCCACTGGTCTCTCAGCTGTTCCTTTGACTACTTTGTCTTTATTCTTTGAAAACTCCCTGGATTTTGAATGCTGTGCAGGAAGACTTTAAAGTATCTTAACACTAGAGGTTATGGCTTTAAAAACAAATGACATTGATTCCATTATATGATGAAAAATATTTAATATTAAATATAATATATATGTATATGCTCTTGAAGAGAGATCAGAAAAAAACCTTAAAATCACTTGAATTGTACAAACACTTGCCATTATTTGGCCTGTCCTGCTTTGGAGGTTCCCGCTTTCCAATAGTGTGTGTCTTTTTCAGGAATTAAGAAGCAGGTGTGTGGCATGTCCCCTATCGTCTGGTCAGGAGTTTGAATCTGGGTTGAGTGACAGCGAAACAGGCATAAAAGGAACTCATCTCGGTGGGTGGAGTAGTCATGTTTGTGTTCCTGCTGCCACAGAGAAGGTGTATTGGGTCCAACCTAGTGTGGGGACAGCTGGGACATCCTGCATCAGGCGGCAGAAGCAGCAGGGTTCTCACTCTGTGGACCCTGTGGTGTGGTTTTGGCTGTCATCCCGGCAGCTGAGTAGTTC
>RJWT010037468.1:0-13051 GCA_004365215.1 Cuniculus paca | reverse complement strand
TCCACAAGCCCACGGTCCCCTTTGAGCTCTACCCCCACTCCCCATCCTTTATTTCTGGAAATAACAGCACTTACAACATTCACTATGTTCAGGGTCGATCCTAGTTCTTCCTATCTATTACCTTACTTAAGCTTCATAACACCTTGATGAAATAAGTGCTGTCATATGCCCATTTTACAGACAAGGAAACTGAGGGCATTCAGAGAAGGTAAATAACTTGACCAGAGTTGTGGAGCTAGACCCGAGTATGCTGAACCATTAGGGCAAACTGCTGCCAGTGCAGAAGGTAACAGCACCTGAGAATGTGATGTAAGAGGCAGCTGATATTTAGGGGAGGTTACTGCTGTCTGTCTCTGTCTGTCTGTCTCTCTGTCTCTCTCTCTCTGTCTTAGCTACTTGTCTGATTGGTGAGACAAATTTATTTATTTTTTATTTTTTTTTGCGGCACCGGGGATTGAACTCATGACCTTGCGCTTGCCAGGCAGGCGCTTAGACCGTTGAGCTAGATCCCCAGCCCTGTTTTTGAGACAGGGTCTCACTATGCCTTTCGGGCTGGCCTTGACTCACTTTGTAGCCCAGGCTGGTCTCAAACTCACAATGATCCGCCTGTCTCAGCCTCCTGAGTGCTGGGATTACAGGCGTGAGCCACCACACCCGGCTGGTGAGACAAATTTAAAGGCACCCAAAGTTAAAGCAGGAAAGGCTTACTTTGCTCACAGTTTGTGGAGGTTTCAGTCCATAGTCGGCTGGCTCGGAGGGAAGTATCAATTGGCAAGCAGCAAGCCCCAACAGCAGCCCTCTTTCTGTCCTTTATATTTTACAAAGGCTGCCTACTTTTAGGGTGAGTAGTGCTCATACTCTGGTGTGAATCAATCACCGTGAATCAATCCCAACACACACCCAAGATCGAGCCATCTCTGAAAAGCCCTGCCTACAACCACACGGCTGTGGTGGGTATTCTAGACACAAGCCATAGGAGTGTAAAATGGAAACTTCACTCTGAATAATTCAAGAACCCTACGCTGTCCTTGCAGGACAGAGCCTGAACTGGATCTCTCAAGCTTTGACAGCTTTGGCCCTGAGGGGGTGGGGAAGAGATGGAGGGACGTGTGGAAAGGCAGGGCAAAGAGTGGAAGAGGAAACCAGAGGACATGGGCGAAGAAAAGACACACGGGCACACATCCCATCTTGCAGCTTGCAAGACTAACTCACAGGGCAGTAGGGAGGCATGGGGTGGGCGTGGGATGGGTCCCAAGCTTGCTCTTGATTGACAACAGGAAGACAGGCTTCCTCGAGAAGGACAACAGGCACAGAGCTTGCAGATCGTGGGCACAGAGGAGAACTGGAGAGGCTGGGGAGTGGGCGGGGCCTCTCTACGGCTTATCTTCGGCGCGGCTTCCCTGCAGATTCTGGTTCAGTGTAGCTGAGGTGGAACCTGGAGTCTTTATTTCTTAGAAACTCCCTGGATGGTTTTGATGTGCACGACCTGTGGAAATCACAGAGCTAGTCCACGCTATTGTGGAAAAAAAAACTGAGGGTCATATTAATTCAGTGGCATACCTGAAATTGTAAAGTCAGCTAACAGACTGCAAAACTCAAACCCAGGTGTCTTGGCTTCCTGTTTTCTTTTCTTTCTTCTACAACACACACCAGAGGGATGGAGGGGGGGTTATGAGCTTCGAAGGTGGGGGCTCCATAGGAAATTGGCTTGTGGATTTGTCTTGCACAACATACATAGCAAGCACACTACTTCAGCACAGAATGTTAAAAATCAGCAACAGGATGAAGACAGCTAATCTTAAAATGATTAAAAAGACTGGAAATACAAAATTACTGACTGGAAACACAGGCTGCCTGAAACTGATACCAGAAAATAAAATGCGAAAATGTAACTAATAAAAATGTGTATTTTATTTACTTGCATGCAAGGCTTACTTAGAATTTATATAGTTTGACCTTTCCTCATTTTTAAACTCTAGTAGATTTTGGCTGACATGAGTTTAAATGTATTTATATTTCTACTTATGGAATAAATATGCCAATGTGAATTTGGACTCCTCTGAAAATAGAAGAGAAGGGTCCCACCAGTTTAGTCCTATAAAGAGAACTCTTCTTTCCCATTTCCCACCAGCATGCATGTGGCTTTTAAAAGAAATATGTATATCCAATGTTATTGGGATCCAGTAATGCATTCTTATATACATGGAGAATTTTGTTTTGTGGCCATATTTAATCCTTTACTCATTTATCCAATAAATATTTGCATTTTGCTAAGTACGGAAATACCAAGTGAAGTCTTAGAGACCTTAAGTCTTGAGGAGCTGATAGTTGTCCTAGAGCTACGGGCAAGCAACCAACAGGCTCAGTACAAGTGATTATTATCGAAGACAGCATGGCGGAGAATGTCTGTCTGGCTGGTAGAAAGCCTGTTACTTGAGCTTGTTTCTGAGGGATGAATGAGAAACTTGGAAGACACAGGCGAAAAAGATTCTTTCCAGAGAGAGAAAAGTGTGCGGGGTAAAGTCCCAGAGGCAAGAGAAGGTCCTAAGTGCTCAAGAAATTCCCAGAAGACCCACCTGACAAGAGCACAGGAAGTGTGGGGGGGGAACGACAGAAAGTGGGACCCAGAACTGTGTTCTCAGCTCACAGCCTGAACATTATTCTAAAACCTAGGATACTACCAGTAGGGGCCCCTTTTGGTGTTCACAGTTTCATTAAAAGCAAAATTACTTTTACTGTGTGGGAACATATTTCTCAGAAATTGAGACTGTATTACAACAAATGTGAGTATATTTTGCCAAAACATTAAGGCAAAATATTTGGAAATAATGGACTTTTATGACCTGGCAGATCTGGGCAGTAAGTGAATATGCCTTTTCTCTAATCTCTATCAGTGAATTTCTGCACCTTCTGGGATTTAAATAGATTTATAATTTTATTGACATCCACATCATTTATAATCTTAATAGTCCAAGTTACTTAGGGGCTGACAGAGAGATTTCTAAAACTGTAGCAAAGAGAATTTCTTATTATTCAGGCAACAAAGATTTACTCAGACCTACGGCACCAGACACTATTTTAAGTGTTAGCAATACAGCAGTGAACAAAATGAGGTTCCTACTCTCAGGGAGCTGGTGGGAGATGATGGAAGCCAAACAAAATAAATACATAAATAAATACGCGAGTTTCATGTATTCTGTTGAGAGGTGATCTGTGCATTGGGGAAAAAAAATAAAGCAATGAATGGCTATAGGAATTAGCGGGGATTGAAAAATCTAAATCTTCAGATTTAAAATTCAGTGGTAGCTGGGCGTGGTGGCTCACGCCTGTAATCCCAGCCTTGGGAGGCTGAGACAGGAGGATCGTTGTGAGTTCGAGACCAGCCTGGGCTACAAAGTGAGCTCAAGGCCAGCCTGATCGGCACAGCGAGACCCTGTCTCAAAAAGACAAGGGCCGGGGATCTAGCTCAGTGGTCTAAGCGCCTGCCTGGCAAGCTCGAAGTCATGAGTTCAATCCCAGGTGCTGCCAAAAAAAAAATAAAATAAAATTCAGTAGTCAAGGTAGGCCTTTGAAAGATCCCTGTACATAGACTTGGAAGGTGGTCTGATGTAGAAAGATCAACAAGTGTCAAGGCCCCGCAGCGGAAGTTTGCCCTACAGGTGTGAAGTTGGAGGAAACACAAGGATACCAGTGCTGCTAGAGCTGAGGGAGCCAGAGTGAGCAGCAGAAGACTGAGTCAGCTGAGTGGCTCTTCCGGCCTGGGCTGCTTTGGTTGATCTGTGGGATGCCTGTCCACTCAGCTGGGCCACACGGTTGAGGATGGCTTCATGCACTGTGTCTGGTGGATGATAGACTGGTTGCTCTAGACTAACTTTTCAACCAGTTTGTCCTTGCTCTTGTCACCTCTTGTTCCCAGTAGGCCAACCCAGGCTTCTTCACTGAATAACCAAAGAGCTATCAGCAGCGAGAGCACAGCAAGCCCAATATGCCAGTGTTTTGCGAACCTCCGCTAACAACATGCTTGCTAATGTTTGAGCATTCAAGTAAATCACACCCAGTATCCCAGAGGCAGTGTGGGAGGGGACTGCACTGAGTAGGATACACCAGGACCGAGTCTTCAGAGCCACTGTTATAAATTGATTCCACTACCACCTCCGTGACATATCACACAGCCTCAGGCCGGACTGAATGTTCACTTAATATATAGTGTCTGTGATCACTTCCTCTATCATATGGGGAAATGCATTCTCTTAGACGTTCAAGTGCTCCTCCAGTGCCTTTAAAAATCGATGTTATTTTTCAGAGCAAATTTAGGCTAACAGAATAGTAAGGTACAGAGAGTTCTCATATTCCCTCTACTCCCATCCCAACACTCACAGCCTTCCTGCTATCATCCTCCCACACCAGAGTAAAGCATTTGTTACAACTGGTGAACTCACACTGACATCACAGTCACCCAAAGTCCATAGTCTATGTAGAGGTCCCTCTCGGTGTTGTACATTCTCTGGGGTTGGATAGATGCATAATAAAACCTACCCCCCATGAGTGTCATAATATCTATATTTGAGACATGATGGAAATTTTAGGAGGTGGGGCTTAGTTGAAGAAAGTTGGGTCATGGAAAACTGACCTTAGAATCTATCGTTTGTCTCAGCCCTTTCAGTGTTTGTTGTCTGTGTGCTTCCTGGCTCCCACGAGGTAAGGATTTTCATCCACTGTGCCCTTCCATCATGATGCTCACTGTAGACCTAGAAACAAGAGTCATGTTACCATGAACTGAACCTCTGAAACCATGAGCCAAAATAAGCCTTTCCTCTTTTAAGTTGATTTTCTCAGATATTTTGTCACGGCAATGAAAAGCTACCACATCTCCCAGAGGAAAGAATTGATCACAAATCCAAATCACGATAATCACAGGAAGGAGCAGATTGATGGAGGAATGGAATTGTTCTGGGAAGACACAAGCAAGGGTGCTGAGAAATGTGAACAATGCAGAGCAGGTATCCTCCTTACTCCCCAGTGTCGTTTGGTTATGATGACTAATTTTATGTGTCAGCTTGTCTGGTGATGGATACCTGGATAGCTGACAAAATGTTATTTCTAAGTGTATCCGTGAGAACATTCCAAGAACAGTTTAGCTAGGGTCAGGGATTTAGCTCAGTGGCATAAGCGCCTGCCTGGCAGGCGCGAGGTCATGACTTTGATCTCTGGTACAAAAAAAAAAAAAAAAAGAGTTTAGCTATTCTCAGTAGACTGGATAAAGAAAATTATTCTTTACCAATATGCTCAGGCATCATCTAATCCCTGAGGACTAGATCAGGAAAAAAAAAAAGCAGAGGAAACAATGACTTCTCTGTCTCCTTACACTAGGAATTTTGGTTTGCAGGAGGCTTCTTATCAGCCAATTTCCACAATAAAATTCTCAGACATAGATATGAGTACAAATATATCACCCATAGGTTCTGTTTCTCTGGGGAACCCTGACTCATACAGTCAATATCTCTAAAAGGTATTCACCAAACATTCCAGCTTAGACACCTAAAGCCCTCCAGTTTTAAAACCAGGACAGGTCAGCAAAGCTATATTGAGTGCATGCTCTGGACAGAGCTGTGTTCTAGGCATTGAGGAACATGGCATTAATAAAACACAAAGATCTGGGCTCTTGCGTAGAGGATGTCAACACACAATCACCCTGAGAAGTAAGTAAATGATTTGGTACAGAGGGAGTTAATAGTGTCTGGGGAAAAGAATGCCTGAACAGGTCAAGGGGGGTTGGGGCTGAGGAGAGGAGCAGAAAGCCAAAGTTATTGAGAAGGTGACACAGGCGCAAAGACTGAAGACAGTGAGAAGATTGTGCGATCCTGGCCTCTTCCTCTTTCTCTCTTTTGTTTCCTGGCCATAAGAACTACCTGGGGGAATCACAAGGACAAAAGACTGTCAGTGTGACCCTAAGGTGGAAGTATGCTGGATGTATTTGACAAACAGGTGGTGCTGGGTCATTCGTAACTTTTGAAAGTTAAAGCTGCTTCAGGCTGCTCTCAGTTGGTACCCGTTTCCATCACTTCTTTGTCTTTGGGGATCATGATTGATTGCTCCCATTGTCATAATCCTGAATTAACTCACTAGAGCCCAGATGCAAGAGCGGTTGGTCACCCAGTGAGTGAGTGAACGAGTACGTGGGGGTCCGTCAGAGGAGCAGGGAGGCTACTGGGCTCAGAAGGACTTCAAATTCATAACTCTAACATTCTTTCTGAATGATGACAAAAATACAGTTATTGGTTGTTGTGTGTAGGTAAACATGCTCATTTATCAAATACTTATTTGCAAAATATACAATAATTTTTTTTGTAACTTGAGTTTGGTATTTATTTGTTGTAGTATAGTGAGATCTTTAAGAAATGAGAGAACCTATGTCTCTCGAAACTCTGAGAAGCCTTGTAAATGTGATAGCTCACTTCAACTCTTCATCCTTCACAAGTAGTACTGAGGTGGTCAGTAATAATATCTTCAAATTATGCAGAGGGCACACAATGTACTCTTGTAGGTTGATTTGGAAGGGGATGACTTTATGAACATTTGGATGATGGCTATGGAGGAATTCATTAGATATTTTTAGGGTGTATAATGTTGCTTTTCTCCTTTAAAAGCCTATAAATCAGTTTAAAATATAGCATCTGCTCTGCATAACCTTATCATCTACTTTGGGAGATAAAACATGCAAGGGGAGGCACACATTAAGTCCTAAGTGAGGGACACCAATAACAACCACACAAGGTTTTTCTGAGATTGGGATAGCAGTGGGAGAATTCATGGGAAGTGTGTCAGTCAGCTTTCCATCAGTGTAACAAAATACCTGAGAGACTCAAAAGAGAAAGAGAAAAGGTTTGTTTCCTATTGGCAAGGCAGGACACCATGGTGGCAGCACGTGGCCAGGTAAAACTGATTGCCTCACAGCCAGGAAGCAAAAGAGAGAAAGAGGAAGTATCCAGGGCCCCCGCAGTCCCCAAGCGAGGTTTCCCCCACAAAGACCTCCACCTAAGGGCCACCTCTTGCAACCTGCACTACCTCTCCTTGGTGCTACCATGAGGAGCCAGCCCTAACCACGTGGACCTTGGTGAAGCTCCAAATGACAGCAGAAGCCTTTGAAAAGACTTGAGCAAAGCAGAAAACTTCTCAGTTCTGACCTTTTTTGTAAACTATGGGAGTGGCTGCTAAGCCACCTACACAAAACAACTCTCCTGTCATCCCTGCAGGAAGACCTCCAGCATTATTTAGGTATCAGGTGGAGATCCATGATCCCATGAAGGGTAGGCCTTGCCTCTGCTCTGGGAGAGGGGGAGTGTGTGATTATGTGAATCATGATTGGTTTGAAAGTGTACACCATTCAGTTCCGGCTACAAGACACCAGAAGAAGCCTGGGTAAGATTTTCTTCTTGAATAAAGAAGGAAAGTAGTTTTTCTTTTTTCTTTTTTTTTTTTTTGCGGCACCAGGGATTGAACTCATGACCTTGTGCTTGCAGGGCAGGCGCTTAGACCACTGAGCTAGATCCCCAGCCCCAGTTTTTGAGACAGGGACTCACTATGCTGTTCAGGCTGGCTTTGAAGTCACTTTGTAGCCCAGGCTGGTCTCGAACTCACAACGATCTGCCTGTCTCAGCCTCCCGAGTGCTGGGATTACAGGCGTGAGCCACCACGCCCGGCTAGGAAAGTAGTTTTTCTAACCAGTCTCCATTTTCCTGTCTTGAATTCAGTTGTGTTATGATATGATACCTGGTTTGCCACAACTATATGGTGAACAAGAAGAAACAGATTTTCACACCTGGTGCTGGAATCATTGATTACCTTTCAGACACCTCGTTTCCATTAGGTAGATTTTCTGTTACACGTACTTGCGTGCATCTTAACTAATATGCCAACAACATTTTTATATTATTTAAAATGTGTCTTTTAAATGCCAAGATTGAGTAGAATACTTTTCTATAAGATGTTCCTCCTTTGTTGCTTTATAGCACTCTTTCCCAGAAAACCAAGTCAAGCTTTGTGAGTAAATTATTTGGCCTAAATATGTCAAACCCCAGGGCTAAACTTTCAAACTCTGAGAAGAGATGTCCTGATTAACAAACTCTAGCCCAGATGACCACACCCATCCTTTCAGGGGGTGGATTTACCCATCGACCAACCCACATTAACAGATTGTCCACGACTTTTGGTTTTTCACCTTTATGATGGTGTGAAAGCCATACGCGTTTGGTAGAGACCGACTTTCAGATTTAAAATGTTGGTATTTTCCCAAGCTAGCAGTATGTGGTGTGATATCCTTGCTGGGTGCTGGGCAGCAGCAGTGAGCCTACAAAGCTCGAGGGTGAACAATGTACTCTACTGTGTTTGGAAGGTTAGGTATAATAAGTAGATTTCTCACTTAAGATTTTATTTTTGAGGTTGGTTTGTTTGGGGCCGGGATTAGCTTCAGGACTTCATGCTGGCGAAGAACATGTTCTACTTCTGAGCTACACTCTCAGCCCCAATCTATGTACACTGGATTTATCAGGGTGGGGAGTACTGTTGGTCCCTATCTTTAAAAAAGCATACCGAGGGCCAGGCATGGTGACACAGGCCTGTGATCCCAGCACTCAGGAGGCTGAGGCAGGAGGATTGCTGCAAGTTTGAGACCAGCCTGGGCTACATAGTAGGTTCAAGGCCAGCCTGAATGGCGTAGCAAGACCCTACCTCAAAAAAGAAAAAAAGCATATACTACAGTTACCAGCATTCTAGTCATCATCGTTGATGCTTTTTATGGAGTTCTTATTTCCCCAGAAATGTTTGTAGCCATTGATTCACTAATTTATATGACCATGGAGGTGCTGTTCGTATTCTGAATCTTGGAATTCCCTAATTCTGACTCCTCCCTAGCTGTTAGTCTCATCCACGTCCATGTATTCTTAGAGGGGGGGAAAAAAAAACCAAGCCTCTGTTTTACTCTGTTAATTGTGAGAAGTTATAGAAGTGACATATTCATAATAAAGAAGATTGGGACATATCAAAAGATGTAAAACAACAACAAAAAATACCTGTTGCAGTGCTTGGCACAGGATGAGGACTTGATAAATACTACTGCCGCATCGGGCATGTAGCTCAGCGGCACAGTGCCTGCCTGGCGAGCACAAGGCCCTGAGTTCAATTCCCCATACCAAAAAAAAAAAAAAAAAAATTACTGCTACAGTTTCTTCTGATTGACTCTATCGGTGCTAATAATTAGTGCCACTAGGTGGCAGACTTTTGACCTAAAAAATTAAGAAATTCATAAAAATATTAAGTTCTCACTAACTGGATTTTAGGGTGTCAAATTAATATGAATCTATTTAGTTCTCAAATCACAGCAGTTGGAAATTTGTGGGCAGCAAGGATCTCTCTAGGCAGGAAAACTGTAAATCTATGCCCAGACCATACTTAGCTGATGACTCTGCTTCGGAGAATTTTTATGACTTACTCATTCAGTACTTACAACGTTAAATTTCTGTTTACCTTGCAATATTCTCAGCGTTCGCTGGTGACAATGTTTATTTCATGGTCAAGGGCTGTGTATGTTTGCAGCCACATGCTCCTGGAAACAGTTTTATCGGGGAGAGTTTGCTAACCGCAGCTCACTCAGTTACTTTCTGCAAGGACTCAGAGGCAGAAACCTCAGGAAGCTTTTGCAGGAGAATCGAGCCTCACAGCTCAGCGTGCGATGGCTAGCGACTGAAGACCCTGTACACTTCCCGTATGCCAGTTGTTACGTTGGCTCCCTGGGATGGGTTGATGGTATCATTATGTCGTTTCCAATTACCTTATGTTTATTTCAAGATTGCATTTGGTTCAACACTGGAAAAATCTATATAATTTCTGCACAAGAGGAAAGTTATATGGTTAACTCTGTAGGTGCAGAAGACAAAATTTAATATCCAAACTAAAAATTCACCACACTGGGAGTGGAAGGAAACTTCTTTAGTTTGACAGAAAAAATGTAGCTGCAAAAATCCACAGCAAACATTAGGAACTCTTTGATAATGGAAGAAAAGTTTCATGGAAAATCTGCAATTCTTTTCTAATGTTCCCATCATGAGGAAGTGATGTGTGTCTGAGGTGACAGGGCGGCCAGTTTTGCTGGTCTAAGCGTGAATGTGTATAATTACAAGGCATCGATTAAAATCTAGGAAGAACTGTTTCTCGGAAAAAGACACCTTGACATTATTTTCCCAAACATTATTTTTAAAAATTATGATAAATATACTTTTAACAGTTTATTTTATTTTATTTTTTGTTTTTTTGAGACAGGGTCTCTTTCTGTAATTCTGGCTAGCCTTGAACTCACTATATAGCTTGGGCTGGCCTCAAACTCGAGGTGATCCTCCTGCCTCAGCTCCCAGAGTACTGCGTTTACAGGCATGCACCACCATGCCCGGCCGAATACACTTAACGTAATTTTTACCATTTTTGTCATTTCTAAATGGACAGTTCACTCATGTCAAATCATTGTTGTGCACCTCTTCTTGCCACCCTTCTCCAGAAATTTTTTCATCCTCATAAACTGAAACTCTGCACTCACTAAACACTAACTCTCTTTCCCTCTCTGCCTCTAGTCCTTCATAACCATCATTTTACTTTTTGCCTACATGATATTTTTGACTCTGGGTGTCTCATACATGTGGAACCATACACTACTTAATCTTCTGTGACTAGTTTATTTTACCTATCATAATGTCCTCAGAGTTCGTCTATGTCCTGGCAATGTGTCAGAATTTAATTCTTTTTAAAAGAACACAATGTGTGTGTTTATCCATTCATCCATCAGTGGAAACTTGGGTTACTTCCACCCTTTTGCCCTTTATAAATAATGCAGCTAGGATCATAGGTATTCAACTGTCTCTTCAAGTCTCTGCCCTCAGTTGTTTGGAGTGTATAGGAGGAGGAGGAGTTGCTGGATCGTATACTAATTCTATTTTTTTCAAGCACCTGCCATAGTGTTTTCCATACAGCTGTATTTTACAACAGTGTAGAAAAGTTCCAGTTTCTCCACTCCTTGTTAAGACTTGTCATTTTCTGATCTAGTTTTTGGTGATTTCCATACTTATTTATTTACAAGTTTCTCATAGTGATTTTGGTGTGGATTTATCTCATGATTAGTATGCAACATGGAACATCTTCTTATGGGCTTGTTGGCCACTGGTACACTTTCTTTTGAGAAATATCTATTCAAGTCCTTTGCCTATTTTTATTTTTTATGTGTGTAAGTATCTTCATCTCTCATTTGTACTGTACACAAGAATTGGGTTGGATGCTTTGGATGTAGTAACAGACACAAAACTCTAGTTTATGCAAAAAGAATTTATTGCAAAATTACAAAGGCACCTCAAAGCCAAGAATGACAGTTAAACCCAAGCCTCAAAGATGGTAGCCAAAAACAGAAATCAAATCATGTATGCTTAAGAGAAAAAAAGCGGGGGTTAGTTTACAGTTAGGTACAAGGATACCTCACCAAGCCAAGGGCAGGGAGCGTAGCCGTGCTTCATGAAGTGTTAGAACCAGGGAATGGAGCACTGTGAAAAAGCAGGAATCCTGCTCTCCTGATCTCTGCTTTTCAGTTTCAAACGCTGCATTGCTCTTTTTCTTCCCAAAGTGCATGGTGGGACATGGCGTCTCCTAGCTCCCCAGCATATGGTTCCATTCTAGAGGCTGGTCAGACAAAAGCTCAAACCTCTAAGCTCCAACCCCAAATTCCTAGAGACACAGGAAGGCATAAGTTTCAGCGCACGAAGAGCCAGACACCAATTGAGTTTTTGTTTTTACCACTCCGGGCAGTAGAAATGGCCAGGTGCTTCAAAAGATAAAGGTGTTCCAACTTCTCTACCATTTCCTGAGTCAGAAATGATAGAGATCTGGATAGTGCTATTTACTATCTTATTTGAGACAAGTTTTTTCATTTGTAGTAATAGATATGATTTATCTCTGCAGAAGATATGAGCAGGTCTTATGTCGTTTAAGCATAAAATACAGTATTATACTTAATATTAATCTTTTTTCCTAAGAGAAAGCAAATAATAATAATAAAGAATCACATGGAAGGTTTTTAAGAAAAAGGAAAAAAAGATTGCATTCTAGGTGTCAGAAATCCTTTATAACCATAAAATGCTGACCAAAGGTCTCCTACTAGAAAGAAACCCTGGATTCAGCCTCACCTAGCTTGAGTCAGGGAACTAGGGGAATTTTCACCATAGCAGAGGGAAAAAAGGGGGCATTCTGAGAAACAGAGATAGTAGAGGGAAAGGAAATTATTCTCTGGGTTCCTTAAGATTTGAAAGGCAGTTGATTTGCATTTTTTAAATTCAGCAAAGTTGATAGAGGCATTCCATCCAGACCCACTCACAGTGAAATAAAATCCCTATATTAAAATATATTTTAATATATTCATGGTGATATCTTACGGTCTTTCTCTCACATGTTGAAAGCACAGTCTTATTCCTTATTCGATCTGTAGAGGACATACGGGAAGTTCAGCTTACTGGCCACAATACTTCTGGAGCTCCTCCCACAGTTTTGTTTCAAGAAAGAAGAACCAGCAAGGGGCGCAGGACCACTCCGTAGTAAAGAACAAGAAAAGCAGCGGAGGCATGAACACATTCAGAGCATCAGAAGCTGGTGATTCAGTTTTAACTTAGCTGATTTCAGTGCACCCGAGGTTTGAAAAGAAGAGTCAGTCAATATTACGTTGAAGGTTTTGTATTTTGATTCCCGCGTTTCTTCAAGAAAATATTTCCTTAATACTTTCATGTTCGATCCTTGTAAATTGCTGCATCATTACATTTTCAGTAAATTCCGCTAACGAAATGGTTGACAGGTGTGAAAATACTTCTCCACTGGAAGTTCCCCAAGAAAAGGCCTTAAATTCTTTTTTGCTAGAGAATCGTCAGAAAACCCCTCACCAGCGGCTCCCATGCTTTGGCTGTGATAAGAATCAGCTGGGGTGCCGGGCGTGGTGGCTCACGCCTGTAATCCCAGCACTCGGGAGGCTGAG
>RJWT010037467.1:0-13051 GCA_004365215.1 Cuniculus paca | reverse complement strand
AGGGGACCCACTTCCTTCCTTCTTGTCCTCTCCATGATGTTATATTCCAGCATCTGAACTGTTTCTCTCAGAGAGACTGTTTACTCTGCTGCTTACTGTTCCACCATCTTTAGCTCCTCCCCGTGGTTATTTTTGTAAATGGCCCATGTGTGCTTGAAAAGTTGGATATTCTACAATTTTAGAGTACATTTCTATGTCTATTATCTACTGCTGCATACCAAACCAACCCCAAAATTTAGTGACTTTAAACGATAGCTGTTCTTATTTGCTCTTAATTCTGTTGTGAATGCATCAGCTGGGCTCACTCATGCACTTGCAACAGGTAAGGTGGCTAGAGGTTAGCTGGTCACAGATGGGCTTACTCAAATGTCTGTAACATGGTCAGGTGGTCTTGATTCTCCTTCACAGAACTAGTTTGGCAGCAGCATTCCAAGTGAGCCAGACAGGGCTATGAGGCCTAGATTCTAAAATCATACAATGTCATTTTTGCAGCATTCTACTGATCAAAGTAACAATACACTCAGATTCATGGTGTGGGGAAATAGACTCTACTTGATGGAAGGAACTTTAAGAAAATATTTGACCATTTTTAATCAACCATGATTAATACAATTTTTCCTCTGATACTAATGTAAATTACATCAGCTTTCATTTATTAGTGGGTTAGCACATGTGTCCATTCTTTTGCTTTGAACTTTTCTGGGTGTACATGTTTTAGATGTGTTTCATAAATAGAAAGTTGTTGGATACTGTTAATTTTGTTTTTGTTTGTTTTCATTTGATTAACAACTTTTTTTAACTGAAGCATTTTCTCCATTAATGTTTTATAAACTTACTGATATGTTTAAATAGTAATCTATAATCTTATTGTGTTCTTTCTATTTATCCTATCTGCTGTATTTCTTTGTCCTCTTTGATGTTTAATTTTATGTGTCAACTTGACTAGGCCACGAAGTGCACAGCTATTTGGTCAAGCATCACTCTGTGTATGTCTGTGATGGTATTCTTGGACGACATTAACATTTAAATCACGAGACTGAATAAAGTAGATGGCCCTTAATAATCAGTTTATGCCAAAGGTTGCAATTTTTTTTGGTTTTTGCATGAAATTCATATATGTTACCTAGAAAAACTGAAGGAACAAAAATTTGAAGAGCAAAAGATTTATTATGTTCCATTGTTTGTTGCATTTCAAAAATGGAATGCTATGCATAAATGGTTGTGAGTGGCCCTCGTTCCATCAGTTTAAACTTGACTAGAACAAAAGGTTAATCTTTCTTAAAAAACAGGGAGGCCCTGAGAAAGGAGCTTCAGCAGAAAGGAGAGAAAGGAGAAAACAGCTGAGAAAGGAGCTAAGAGCATGGGAAAACTGGCTGGGCAAGTAGGTGTGTTCTGTGAGTCATGGAGACCTAGGAGACATGGACCCAAGTCCTGCAAATGGAACCAATCAGAAAGAGTTATCTTCAAATCTCTTCCTGAGAAATCAAGCAGGTTTTGGACAGGACAGCCTAGACCTGATGGCAGGCCAAGGAGTGGGAGAGACAAAAGACACCTGCCATTAAGCTCTTTAACCACTGAGCCCTCTCTCTCACAGTGGTCCACTCTCACCCTGCTAAGTGTACCTGTTTTCCTACTTTTAATTGGCCCACATGTATTCTCCAGAGCATATTTCTTTTCCTATCTTTAATAAAGGTAAAACTTCAGTTTTTGCATTCATTTTGTCCAATTCTTCATTCAAGACAAGAAGAACCTAGAAAGAATCTCTAGGAGTCCCAAAAACCTCAAAACCCAGTAACAAAGTTGCTGGATTCAAACTGGAATTACACCTTTGGCTCCCCCAGGTCTCCAGTTTGCCCACAGCTGATCATGCGACTTGCTGGCCTCCATAAACACTTCCCTAATTCTTTATAATAGAGCTCTTATACAAATATGTAGTGACTAAAACAGATGATCTTAAGTACCTATAATTTTGCTCTCAGTCTTTGGGGTCTCTTGAAACTTGAAGATGAGAAGAAACATGATAATAAAATTATGCTAGATAATTATTCTATAATTTGAACAGCTTTCCTAATTCAAATGATTCAAGTGAGAATCATCTATGAGGCAGAATTAATATTCCAACTTAAAAGTCACACCTGAATGAATTTTGTTCTTCTCCTTACACTAATTCCCTATCAAAGTGAACATAAAAATAGGGTCCTATGGAAAAAACCCATTTAGCTTTGGGTTTGCTGCCTTCTCCTATTTCTTAGTTCCTTCTCTTGTGTCACACATGTCTCCACAAGCAGGTATACAGTCCACCCTCTTACCAGCAAATACCAGAAGCTGCAAAATGACTTAAAAAAAACAAATAAATTTTTAAAAGCATTATTGCTGCCTGAGTGTTGCTGGGAAAACATTGCAAGAGGCAAACCCAGCAACCTGTGACCATGGAGATAATTTGTAATCAGCAAACCAAGGCCCTTGCTTTCCTTCCTTCTCTGGGCATTCAAGAAATGGTTGATTTAGAAACCCAAGCCCACAGACTATTTTCCGGCAACAACTGCGTAGCAACAGGATTCATACATTACAAACCCAGCAGTCTAAACTCAGGTCTTGCTTATCAAAGCCAAAGTTATGATAGCAGGCACGCAAGGCTTCCTTTTCTAACAGGAGTGCAGACTTGATATCTTCAAACACCTTCTCAACTGAAGCTAAATACGTAAACATTTAAAATATGCCACACAGCCAGGCCTGGTGGCACATGCCTGTAATCCCAGCACCCAGAAAGCTGAGGCAGGAGGACTGCCACAAGTTCAAGGCCAGCCTGGGCTACATAATGAGTTCAAGGCCAGCCTGAACTACATCGTCTCAAAAAAAAAAAAAACAAATAAACAATAAAATATATGGGCGGGGAAGGGCGCCAGACAGGGACAGAAAGAGAGACAGAGAGAGCTGAGCCAACAAAAAAAGAAGAAAATGTGCAAACGCCAAAATGGAGTGAAAGCAGAAACTGAACCGTAGGTAGTGAGTGACAAAGCCACATTTTGCCCTAAGTTTCTGTTTCAACAGCTAAAGTGGCTTGGAGTTTGTGAAGCAAAGCCTGAGATGTCATAGAAAGAGTAGACAAGAAATAAACCCACTGTGCAAAAGAGGACAAAGAAATTTACATGTTTTGATCTGCTTCTGGAGTGTGGGAAACTCCCTCAAGAACCTGAGACCACAGTCAGCTCTCACTTGGTTTTGTTGTGTGAGTTAACACTGTGGCCATGCCTTGCGATGATTTGCAGAAGGCAAAGTAAATCCTTTATGGAGGAACAAAACTTCAAATGAGAGCTTCCACAGTTACCACAATTTTCCAAAGAAAATGAGCTGCTTACAATTTTTTTTAAATTACACAATATATAAAGAATGAGACACTAAAAACAATGGGCAGAAAATTACACAGGCAGCAAAATCAGACCACAAAGAGCTGAAAAGTACAATTTTCTGCAGCTCCATCCTTGCCTATTTTCTGCCATTCCAAATGTAAACCCCATCAGTGCCCTGCTCTTGGACCCCTTCTGCGTCTTCAGTGATACACTCTTCCTTTTCTTTTTTTTCACTTCTCTTTCCCTCCTGATATACGTCCAAGGACTATGAGCACATTTCCATCTTTCCCACTAAGAAATGGAAGAAAGAAAAAAATAAATGCAATCTTGCCTTCAGCCATCTTCCTCTATCACTCTTGAGGTTAAACCTCTTGAAAGAGCAATTACGACCCAGCACTGCCACCCTTCTGAAGTGGTCCTTACCTAGGTTGCCAGTGTTTCAAACACCAGGTCAACAAACCAAACAGTTATCTTACTAGCGATTGCCAAAGCATTAGCACTCTGGCTGTTCCTTCCTTCCAGAAACCTCTTCAAAGGGGCACCACTTTTTTCTGATTTTCCTTTTACCTTTCTTGCCATTTCACACCAGCGTCCTTCAAGTGTTCGCCATGGTTTGAATCTGGAATGTCCACCCAAGACCCATGTGTTAAAATTTTGGTCCCAGCATGGCACTATGGAGAGGTGGCAGAACCTTTAAGAGGTGGGGATGATTGGGAAGTTTCCGGGTCATTGAAGAGGTGCTTCTGAACAGGATAATGGCACCCAGTCCCTTCAATTCCGTTGCTTCTCATTTCCCAGCATGAGGTGAGCAGTTTGATCCACTACATGTTTCCTTCGTAGTGTGCTGCCTCACACAATGGGGCCAATTGATCAAGGTCTGGAATGTTCAAATTCATGAGCCAAGATATACCTATTCTCTTTATAAGATGATTTATCTCAGGTATTCATTATAATGACAAAAAACTAACAGTGTTACATCTCCTTTGCTCACTTCTTAAGATATTATTCTAAAAATTTTGTTTTCAACACTTGGCACATTCTCCATGGGCAGATCATACACTCTTATAGCTTGGTACAGCTGTGTGTCTCTGGGGCATGGCTGTCTGCAGATGCAGGAAGTTTTTTCCAGAGGGTTTCCTAGTATGCAAGGTTTTAAGAGGATCAGAATCCAGACCCTCAATTTCCATCTGTATTCCTCCCTAGAATCGGGCTGCCTGAGAATATGAGAGAAGGTATCTTCTCAAGTTACCTCTCATCCATCCTAAATCTGATTATGATATACTTCCTTAGGATATAAAAATCTGTAGGCCACCAACTTGCAAAATGTTGAGAGGCTAAATCACTATAATGTAAAAAAAAAAACACTCTTGTAAGTTAAAAGAGTTCCAACTCTATTCTTTCCATAAACTAGAAGACCAAATGGACTTGTTAGCTGAATGAATTGATCATTAAAAATTTCAATGATAGATCGCTGTGTGAATAGGGCATTTAATTCAGAAAGAATTTAAAGAATTAATTAGCATTGCTACAAAAACTATATTCTCATCTACTTGTTTTTCTATGCAAAGTACCTCAGCATTAATATTAAAGCAACAAAAATTAAGAGAACTTAGGCTGACCTTTTTGTTGTTTTAGTAATAAGTAATTGTCATTCATGGAGCTATTAGAAAAAATACAAACCCCGCCAATCCTTTTAAGAGAAACATTTCAAATAATATTTTGCTTTTATTCCTATGATTGTTCATTCAAAATTACATTCGTTAATCAGTTCTATACTAAAAATAATTTTGCAAATAACACAATCTAGATGAAATTAATTAACAGGTTCTCAAGGGGGAAATTAATTTGTTTTAACCACCGTATAGTAATATTTGTCTAGATAAGTATGATAGGACATTCAAAAAAAATCATTCAAGCTTAAAACTATTATTTTAGGATTATATTTGTGGAATAAAAATATGTGTTTGTCTTGGCTACTTTTTTCTCATTGCTGGGAAAAAATACCCAACACTCAAAATGAAGGAAGGAAAGGTTTATTTAGCTCACAGTTAGCGGAGAGTTCAGTCCATGAAATCAGCTGGCTCCAAGGTAGGGTGACAGCTAAGGGGCAATCATTCATGGCCCCTGTAAGCAACAAGAGTGACAGAGCAAAAAAAGCAAAAGGGAAAAGCACACCTCGTTCCCTCCCTTATATTGTATGCAGCTACCCACCCCTGGGTGGGTGCAGCACTCACACGGCCAATCCCAGCGCCCAGCGCTAGACGATGAACCAATCACAAACACAAAACTCAGCCCCGTTAGAAAGGCCTGCCCCCCAGGATTGCATGAGGCTTTGCGGGGACATTTAAACACAAACCATAACAATGTTCAAGAAGAAAAAGGAAAGATGTATAATTCCCTGCTGTTAAAGAGGAGCTTGCTCGTGTGTTTTTGAAATGACAATAGAGAGCAAATCACACTGGCATTACTTTCTACAGGATATAGTAAAATGAGTCATATGACAATTTTATTTTAAAATGTCAATATTTAAGATTCATCAGAAGTGACACCTTTTGAAAATATTCAAAGTTATAATAAATTCTATATCAGTTTAAATGTATGAGGGAGAATACTGTAAAATTCCATTTATATGAAGCTCTAGAACAGGCAAAATTAATTACCATGAAAGAAAACCAAAATAATGCTAGCCTCTAAGAGAGGTAGGGGCATAGATTGAGTAGGAAAGAATACAAAGGAACTTTCCAAGCCAATAGTAATGTTCTGCACCTTAACAGGGTTTGAGTATTTGTCAAAAACTATGAAAGGGTATACTTAAAAATGTGCATATCTCATTGATGTAAATTTTATCTAAAAAACTGGAAATAGACATTTGAACTGTATTTAATGTCATGTATGCTGACAAGATTAGGTGTAAGACATTGTTTCAAAATGAATAATAAGTAAGAAATTGACAAATGGTCAGATATGTAGATAAATAATACAACTAAAGCAGAATGTCAATTTAGAATCTAAGTAGTAAGTATATGACGCTCACTCAAATTATTTCAGTTTTTCTGCATATTTAAAAATAGTCATAATAGCTGGGGATTTAGCCCAGTGGTTCAAGTGCCTGCCTGGCAAGTGCGAGGTCATGAGTTTGATTCCCAGTACTAAAAAAAAAAAAAAGTCATAATAAAATATTGAGGAAAAAGTTAAAAAGGAAATATTTTTTCCAAATTCTTTAGGGAATGTATGGTACAAAGCTTGAAGACTACTGGCTTTAGTTAACACTTTTTGCTGATGAATCTTTACCTTAAACTTAAGAACCCAAACTTTTCCGCAGAATCCCAATCATAGTTCCACTTCATCTGAATTTTCCAACAGATCTAAAACTCAGCAGATATCAGAATGAATGTAATATCTTCCTCCTATCAGGAAGCGCTTCAGCTATAAGCAATAGAACACAAAATCAAACACAAAGGGGTTTATTTTTCTTATATACCAAGAAATCTGGAGGTAGGTAGATGCTGATGTTGGTTCCATGACCAAACGATGCCCTGGCTGGAAGGACTACAATTCTCTTGCTCTGTTCTTATAGTCACAAGTTCTATAACTTCATGGGTCACATCTGAGCTCAAGACAGGAGAAAAAGAAAAGGAGCAATGCCAGTAACAATTAGTTCAAATGCCAATTTTATCATTATGCTTCTGCTTTCATGTAATAATATACTCTTGAAAGTACATTATTAACTAGGATGCCTCTCAGCTATAATACAAACACACACATATATATACGTCTATATGTACAAAAATCTAGGCTACTGGCTTGAGATTGGCTGACTTGATGATGGATTCATGTCATCAATGATCTGGGGTTTTTCAATTTTCTATTTTGTTGTCCTCACTGTTAACTCTGTCCTCAGACTGGTCCCAAGATAGATATATCAACCTCATATACAACACCCAGACCCAACAACTTTGAGAGAAAGAAGAAAAAAAACACCTTGCCCCAGTAGACACCACTCCATTTCATTTGCCAGGACACTTGTCAGTTTGTTTTCTGAACTAATTACAAGGTGAATAGCATTATCATATCCTAATCCTGTCAAGAGCCAGCTTCCCCTAAGATACACAGTTTTGTAAAAGAAGGGCTGGGCAAACTATACTCGAAATCTAAAACTGATGTTAGGCAGGCAGTCATCTGCCTCTAATATATGTGTGTTAAAATTATACCATGAAAGGGCAACAGTTTTGTATATCATAGTAGGGGTACTTTTCACAGAGAATATAAAATATACGATGTCTAAATGTATTTTGTCTTAGCGATATAAAATTAAACTTAAAGCATATTACTATTACTGTTTACTTGGTTAATTTACTATATACCTGCTAGGTACTAGACACTAATTTAGTTCTTTTGCTTGGTAGTAAAACAGAGGTGACAAATATAGAGCTGAGTTTGACTGAAACTGGAGCTTTGCCTCTGCATATCTAATGACTTCTATCTTTGTCTCTAGTTCACATACTTACTACCAGAATCGGCGCTTTCATTTTTCTTTCTTCTACTCATTTTCATAAATAAATTCACTAGATAGTCAACCATATGCTCAAAGACACAGATGTAGGCCTAGATGGCAACACAGAGACCGAATGGTTGGTTGATAGAGTACAATACTACAATAGCTAATCCTGTATTGATCATATTACTCTGTGCCAGTCACTAGTCTGTGCACTTTACAGGTACTAACTCATTAATTTTCACAACTTTTTGAGGCAGATACTATCATCTTTATGCTGCAGATGAGGAAACAGACGCCCATTATAGGCTATTGTTGCACATTTCCCAGCTGTCTGTTCCACACCTGGGCAAGTTGCATTTCTTTTCTTCTTCCAGGATCCCTGTTTTCTCCTGCCCTGGAGGTCTGCACCTGCTGTCTGTGAGGACTGCAGTTCCTCTTGCTGGGACCCGTGCTTCTTAGCAAAGCCCTCCCTGGTGCATGCATAGAGGCCAGCCGCTTGCCCAGCTCCTTGCCGACCCTTCTAACCTTATTGCAATTATTTGCTTACAAATCTGTCTCCACCACCAGAAACGTGGTAGCAGGCCCAGTTGTCTTCTTGTTGACCCTGGGACTTGCTACTACGCCTGGTTTATAGTAGGCACTTAGAGTGTTGCTGAACTGATACCTGAGCTCCCGGAATCTTACACTTTCCTGCCTCCCCAATCCTGTCCGAAACCACATATTGTAGGCACTTAGTCAACCAAGTGGGAGCCTGATTTTCCTGCCTAACTTAATAAAAACAAAGCAAAACAGAGACCCCCACACACACACTTTCCTCTCATCTCCACATCAAAATTAAGACCCTGAGAATTTGGACTGCTTTCAAGCCCTCCCATCGGTGGAATCCGCAGGATATGAAGAACTGAGTCCTCTCGCTGAGCCTCAGAGCAGGGAGAGGTGCAGAGTAGCGCGGGGTGGCGGCCCTCGCGCTTCTCGGTCCTTGCCTATTAAGGTAAGAGCGTCCTCGCAGGAGCGCGGCGGAGGCAGGGTCTCCTGCAGCGGCCTCCGCCGCCTGAGCGCATGCAGGGCGCAGCGCACTACGGCCGCGCGGACACCGGCCGGGCGCCTCGCCACGGTCCTGCTCGTCTCTTCTACCCGAAGTCACCATCCTCAGTTTCCATAGCCACCGAGGCCGCGTGCTTATCCCTCAACCATCACTGCCGAGCTCCAGGGAGTCTGGGCACAGCGCGTGGATTACAAGGGTCCTGCGTCCCAGGCAGACGCGCCTTCCTCGCAGATGCTCGGGGAGCTCGCGGGAGGGAAGGAAGGTGCTTTGCGCATCCGGAGGAAGGAAGGGGGGACTTGGGTACCGGAATTTGCATCCCCGCGGTACCCTACAGTTCGCCAGCGGGCTGCTTGGGGTCCCCGAGGCCCCGCCCCGGCCCCGGCCCAGGCCCCGCCCCAGGCCCGGCCCCGCTCCGCCCCGCCCTCCCCACCGGCGCCCGTCGCTCCCCCGGCTCGTAGCGCGGGCCTGGGGACTCGGGAGCCCGCCGCCGGGGCCGCAGCATGGGGCGCTTCCGCGGGGGCCTGCGGTGCATCAAGTACCTGCTGCTCGGCTTCAACCTGCTCTTCTGGGTGAGACCCCAGCCGGCAGGGCCGGGCAGGGCAGGGCCGGGCAGGGCCGGGCAGGGCAGGGCCGGGCAGGGCAGGGCCGGGCAGGAGCCGGGGTCTCCCCGGGAGGTGGCCGCCGCGGCGTCCAGCGGGGCTCTGCAGGAGCGCAGGGTGCAAGACAGGCGGAGGCGAGAAGGCAGACAAAGAGGGAGGGGTCGGGGAGTGGGAGAGGTCGGAGAGGGAGGGATGAGCAGCGAGAACCTGTGAGAAGGGAGATCTGGTGCTGCTCTTCTTCGGGAAGACCCCTCTGCCTGGGCAGTTACTGCCCGGCCAGTGGCGCCAGGTGCGGGTCCACATTTCTCGCCTCCGCAGGACGCGGCCTCGAGTGCACACACACCCCCTTTCCGCCTGCTTCCCGCCGGAGCCCGGCGGCCTGGCCCGGGAGTTGGGAGGGACCTGCTCTGGAGCCGCCTGGGGTGGCGCCCCATCTGGAGTGTGTGGCCAGCACCTGCCCCTGGGGATGTGTTTAGGAAATGAGGGGTAGGGGTGCAAATTATGGGAGTGGGAAGGGTCGTCCTTTTTTGGGTGTTAGGGGAAGGTTGCGCTGGATGACAAGGGGGTGGGTGCTTTCCTGTGAAGGTGGGGAGCTGGGAGCTTCCAAAAAGCACCCAAAGCTTTCCACAGCTCTCGCCACCCATCCTCCAGCCCCGCTAAATGCTAATGCCCCCCGGAGATGATCTCATTCAACTCTGCAGGGTTTTATTCAACTGACAACATTCTGGGAGACAGCGGCTGGGCTCACAGAGAGATTGGACAGTGACCTTTGACTCGCATACTATTAGGGCGTTTTTAGACTGGACCATCCCTACCTCCCCGGATACTCTGTCCCAGGCCCTGGAGAACTGTGAGAAAAGTCTAAACACTGGCTTTTCTGCTCACTCTCTCAGGCTTTCTTAAGAGAATGCCAGCCAGTAAGTCTGCTCAGATAGACCCTGTGGGAAAATGCGAGTCTCTTTGGGTGAAGAGGTTCTTAAATGGGGGAAGGAGCTGCAGGGGCCTGGGTGTTTTGAAACCCCTGGGCTGGAGGAGGAGGTTATCCTCTCTGCTCTGAGGAGGTTGTCTTCCCATAACTGCAAGTAATTAATTATTGAATGAGGGAATCCGTTCGTGCCTGCCAACCCATTAGTCCAGACGCCAGGGCTACCTTAACAACTCCAAGCTCTTCAAAGGCCATCTTCAGCATTCTGTAGCAGTAAAAGATGTGGAGGAGGCACACTTTGGACAGCCTCTGCATTTTAAAGACACTCGTGAGTTTTGTACTCTGGGCATTATATCCAATAAACTATAGGAAGGAGCACTTCTCAAACCCTCTCGCCACCCACTTTGTAGTACACTGACTTAATTGTAAAACCTGTCACTTTCCCCAGTAGTCCGCACTGTGATCCCAGCTGCTTGGGAGACTGAGGCAGAAGAATCACAAGTTCCAGACCTGCTTGGGCAACTTAGCAAAGTCCTATCTCAAAATAAAATTTAAAAAGAGCTGGGCACATAGCTCAGAGGTAGAGCACTTGCCCAGCATGTGTAAGGCCCTAGGTTCAATGCCCAGTACCACACACACACACACACACACACACACACACACTCTTACAGGATAAAAAGCTGTTAATTATAGAAATCATGCCACAATGGTGCCCTTTATTCTGATTGCTTACAAATTCAAATGAAGTTTCATCTCAGCCTGAGAAGAAGTTACTAGGCTGGGTTGAGTGGTTATTTAATACCTGATGTTGTGCCAGCCTTTCCAGGGACAATTGGAAGCATTTTCTGGATGTTTTCAATGTGTCAGAGACAGCACTAAACACATTAAATTCATTATTACAGTTCATCCTCATGACAGTATTGATGTGTATGAGGTTACCCCCATTTTTACAGATGAAGAAATAGAGACTCAAATAGATCACAGATCTAAGAGTGGAAGAGATGAGACTCAAACCCTGCCTACTTACTCTAAATACTTTAATATATTCAGTTAACCAAAGGTTCTCAAAAGTGTGGCTTTTAGACCAGCAGCATCAGCATCTCTGGGGGATTTGTCAGAAATGCACATTCTGAGCCCTCCCCAGACCTGCTGAATCAGAAACTCTAGGGAAAGGACCTAGCAATCTATTTTGACAGGCCATCCAAGTAATTTTGATCCATGAGCAAGTTTGACAAGTGCTATTCAACAATTACTAAACACATAGCCACTTAGAACTATAATACACTGTTTCCTACACCTCTAATCTAATTGAAGAAAGGAGACCAATGCTTATAGAACAACAAAAATAGGTATATAATCAAGTGACATATTTCACACTGTTGACCAAAAACACAGTAAGGAAGGGAAATAGCAAGAAAGCTCCAGGCTCCTCACCATTACTAGGAGCTCTTCTCTAAACCCCTTCATCAGATCATACATAGAAAAGGCTATTTCTGACCTCAGTGGCTCACAGCCTTTTCCATGTATGATCTGATGAAGGGGTTTAGAGAAGAGCTCCTAGTAATGGTGAGGAGCCTGGAAATGTCTCCTGAAGACACAGGTAGGAAAATGACTTTAAAGGACTGCAGAATGGAGGTGAGCAAAAAGGTAAGCCCCCAGTATCTACCAGGAGGAGCAGGGAAAGGGGAATGTCAGCAGGGAAAGGGGAATGTCAGCCACCAACCTAACAATGCAGCCAACAGGTCTGAGTGCGGAGATCTCAAGCAGGTGGTGCTCTCGCACGTTATTCTTACTCCTGCGATCGGTTTCTCATCTGTACTACTGGAGTAATACAGTTGCTGAAAGGATTAAAAAGAATATGTAAAGTATGTAACCTCACCTTTCTATAAGCCTCATATGTAGTAAGTGCTCAAAGCTGTTTATATTCTTTATTAAGTGCCTGTCACATAGGAGGCATTCAACAAATGTCAGCTCTCTTCAGATTCCCTTCATATCGGTGAGTAGTGCATACGTGTGCCAAATGACTTGCAGCCTGCCTTCATTGGGGGATATCTACACATTATCTTCTCAAATTACACTTGTGGATTTTCCCTGCTAGAACTTAGAGCATTCTAAAAGCAAGAATTTGTTTCTGTTGTGTTCACAACTACATCTCGGCCCCTAAAATAGAGCCCAGCACATAAACGATCAATAAATATTAGTAGAATGAGTTAATGTATCTGCAGGTTAGAAAAGTGGATATGAATAGCATTTTGATTTGCAGTGATAGTGAGTTATCAACTTCATCTAGAGACTGGGCCCACCTCTGCCTGCTCCTTCCCTAGCCATTGTTCTTTGCTTGCATAGATTGAGCCCAGTAGGAAAATCTGGGGCCCCCCTCTCCTCTGGTTCTACAGGTGCTGGAACAGCAGCAGGCCAAGCAACCTTCTGTGTCTACCTGCACAACCAAACAAAAGGGGCCAACAGAAACAAGTGCCTAAAGATGGGAAAAGCAGTTGTGTGGGATAAAGTATGTAAATACCCACCTTCCCTGTCACTGAAGGAACTTGATCACAGAAAAGCCCCACCCTAGCTTCTGACACTGTTTTTTCCTGGTTGGAGGGCTTTTCCTGCAAGGGCAGGCCTTGGCTGTAA
>RJWT010037466.1:0-13051 GCA_004365215.1 Cuniculus paca | reverse complement strand
ACCACCACCATAAGTGACCAGCTGATCTGGGTAACACAGGTTGCGATGATAGCTATTGAGGTGAAACATAGTTTGGTGCTTGTGGTGTTTAGTGTTTCATTGACTTTGCAGATCTGAAGCTGGTAGTCTGATCATCTGTTCAGAGGATAACAGTACACAATGTAGTCTCTATGGGGGGTCTCCTCTGAAAGTGGTAGCCATTGTTAATTCCCTATCATCTTGTTTTGAAGTCCTGTATCATTTTCATTGTTTTGTTGGGTTGGGTGTTATTCTGTTTTGTTTTGTGTGGTTTTATTATATCCAATGGTATGGGCAGCTATTTCAAGGATAACAGGATATATTGTGGTAGCCATTTTGGATTTACTGTTATCTTGCTTTGAAGTCCTTTATTGCTACACTTGATCTTAGCCAAAAGGCCGAGAAGCGACTGAAGCTCTTTATTGCATTCATTGTTTTATTTTTATTGGTTCTATTCTGTTCTGTTTTGTTTGATTTTTACTGAGTCTGAAGGTATCTACAGCTATTTTGGAGACAATAAAAGGCATTATGGTAACCATTGTTGATTTCCTATTGTTTTGAAGTCCTGTATCACTTACACTGGTTTGTTTTGATTGGCTTTATTCTGTTTTATTTTGCTTGGTTTTATTATTTTTAAAATAAAAAATAAAATGAATAAATAAAAGCTAGACTTCTCTTACATTTCTCCATTCTGTTTTCTTTCTCTCTTTTTTGCTTGTTTGTTTGCTTGTTTTTTTGGTTTGGTTTGGTTTGGTCTGGTCTGGCCTGGCCTGGCCTGGTCTGGTTTGTTTTTTCTCTGTGTACCTTAGCCAGTCCAAGCCAGTATGACAAATTACTGTAGACTATGTGGCAGACAAACAATAGAAACTTAATTCTTGCTGTTCTGTTTGAAGCTGCAAGCAGAGTGCCAGAGAGCTCTCTCCAGTGTGCACAGCCAGGACTCCCACGGCAGAGAGAGAAACAAACTCTTTCCCCCTCATTATGGTTCCCTCTCCTGGTCCTAACACCTTCTTCCCACCTCCTACAGGCTCGTCTTCTAGTGTCACTCGGCAGGGAGGTTGCAGATAAACCTGAGGGCCCCATACATCCCCAATCCACAGCTATATGTTCACAGTTTCAGTATCTTTCCATTCTAGCTGTATTATTTCCTTCTTCTGCTTGTTTTGGCTTTATCTGTACTTTCTTTTTCTAATTCTTTAAAATGGAAGCATAGTTTATTAATTCTAAACTACTCTCTTCCATCCTAAGTATTTAATGCTAAGATACTCTCTCCAACACTCTCTCAACTGTTTTAGGTTCAGCATCAAATATTAATAAATTGCATTTTAATTTCATTCATTGTACTCCCACTGTAGTTACTGAGTCCTGGCCCTGAATTCAGCAGTGTGGTGCATGCCAGCAATAGGTAGACGGCCATAAAAACAAGTCAGTAAAATAAAAATAGTGCTGACCAGGACAATGAATCTTCTTAAATAAAAACAAAGCAACCTAACAACAACACAAAGTTCATACTTCAATACAGAAAGAGCTTTGCATATGCCATTTTTACACAGGAAGCGGAAAGAGTGTAATTAAAAGAACTCACAGAGTTTCATGAAGAAAACTTGAGGGACTACATTTTTGTTTGGTGCATCTGAATGTTAACGCTTTTCTGGAAGAAGGGATTTGGTTTGTAGCCCAGAACAGCAGTACACTTTTCTTGAAGACTAAACACAAAGTTTATCCTTCCTGAAAAAAAGACATTGGATCATAGTGGTTAAAATCGGACGTGTTGCAGCCAGAGTCTGGGGTTGAATATTATATACTGCTGAATGGACTTGAGATCTTAGACAATTTACTTCACTGCTTTATGTTAATGCTTCTATAAAATGGGAAAATTCAGACAGCAACATGAAAGGGAAACTCTGCACAAGAGAAATTGTTCTTTTTAAAATTTTGTTCTTTGGAAACTGCCTAGCTCTGCAACTGCTTCATGGTTTTGTAAGTACTTTCTTGACCCCTGTAGGCATGAGAGCGTAACCAAACATGCAGGACGCCGGATTGTACCAAGCTTCATGAACTGATGATCATTAATCTGCCCCAGTAACGATGATCTCACCCTGCTAACTGATCAGAAGAACTGCCGGGCTGCTCTGTCCCGCCTTTGTACCTCCTGCTTGTGCAACATATAAAAGCCCCAGACCACCACAGATTGGGGCCTGATATTCTGGGAATGATCCCGATCAGTGCCCATTGATGTAAAATAAATCTGCCTCCAAATCCTGGGTGTCATTTCAGTGTTTCTATTTGCTGTAGCAAACTAACTTCTAGTTTCTCTGGAATGATTAATCAAACTAATATGCATAAATGAGTTCAATAACCCTAGTAATAATTATAACCTATTGTGCTTTCTACCATTAATGATTTTATCACAACTTCCTAGTTGTTCTGGCCAAGCTTTAGAGTTACACACAGTACACTCCACCTCTAGCCACAGCATTCAAGACATGAAGATGTTTTTCAAAACACAGCCCCTCCTGCTACTTCTGGCACCACTGCAGAACTCCCGTCTCTCTCACCTGGACTACTGAATTTTGACTTCCTTTTCAATCTCCGGCTTCCATTCTTGCCCTCCCATGCTTTGTTCTACACATCTGTTACCTCTTTAAAAATGTGAACCAGACACCTTTAAAGTTCCTCATCACACCTAAAATAAACTCTGAGGCACTCATCAAGACGAGAGAGACCAAACCCTATAGTCGCCATCACTTTTCCCCAACCCTCTCTCCACCTCACACATCTCATCTGCTACTTTTTGGTCAGGTTCCACTGGACCAAGGAACACCATACTCACTGTTCTTTTATGGTTAAAAGGAAAACAAGCTCTTTCATTTACCCTAAAAACACTTCTGCTATGAAATGCGTATGTTTTCCAAATCGCACAATTCTCTCATGCTTTGTAGATGCCACCTCAATGTCCCACACATTTTAACTTAATTCTGACACCGAATACTCAGTTAGTAAGACCCCGTAGGCTGATGACTCAGTCCAGCAAGACTGTCTCTCATTGCAGATGCCAAGCACAAGTAGTGGTCCCCAAGTTACCTGAAATTTTGTCTAATTTAGCCAGGTAGTGGAATTCCCACAATCTCCTCCTCATTTTCCATCATTCACTATAACGGCTCACAAAACTCAAGGATATATGTCACTTGCTATTATTGGCTTATTATAAAGAATACAACTGAGGAATGACCAAATGGAAGGCATGCAAGGAGACCAAATGTAGGAAGGGACAGAGGGCTCCTATGCCCTCTCTGAGCTCTCCAACCTCCCAACATTGCCACATGTTCACCGGCCCAGAAGCTCTCCCAACCCCACCCGTTAGGTTTTCATTATGGCAGGGGACTAGTTAATTCATGAGCTGTTGATGGCTGAATTGTCTCCAGTTGTCCTTTCTAGAAGCCAGAGAGTGGGCTGAAAGTTCCATCCATCTAACCTCATGTTCGGTTCCTCTGTCAGCCAAAGTCACTGAAGGCCCTCCAACCACCAGACACCTCGATAACCTCCAAATGGGCACTATCACCATGGGGACTCCAAGGATCCCGAAGCTCCAGGGACTAAGAATGAATATAACAAAAGATGTTTCCATTCCTCCAATCGCTCAGGGAATTAAGAGGGATTTAGAAACTTTGCACCAGGAGCAGAAGGCAGAGGCCAATAAAATATAGTATTTGTCAAATGGTCTTCCCAAGATCATTTCCTGCCCTACCTACTTCAAATATGCTGGTCTCTGCCTAAGTGCTCCACCCCCTGACACACACTCACGGGCCACGGTCTCTGAAATTCCTCCCCTGCCTTCGAAGGTACCGTTTCGTTTACTTCACGGTTGCTTCCTCTCTCTATTTTTCATTCTTGTCATCTTGTATAGAGGATGCTCTGTATAAGGAAGAGGTTATATTCTTTAGCATCTGACTCTGTGACTCCACGTCTAGACTATTACTAGCATATATCAGGCTTTTAATAACCACAATTGGAATTAATAAAAGTCCAAAGGTAAATTGAGATTCATTAATTTTTCCAAAAACTATATGAAGTAGGTAAATTTTTATTTTTCTTAGTATATGTTTGCAGTACATAATGATTGTATGTATCATTAAGAGTCAGTACATGTGCATAATACATCTTAATTCATTTTTTTATAGTCTCTTCTCTTCCCCTTTCTCTCCCTTGTTCACTCTTGGTCTTTTTCCCATTTATGAAAAATCTATCTCCCTGTTCCATTGTTTTGCTCTTTAATGTATTTATGCTTGGGTTTCTCATATAAGAGAAACCATGCAGAAGCTTCTGTATCTGATTTATTTCACTTAATTTTATGGTGCCAGGTTGTATCCATTTTCCTACAAATAACTCAAATTTGTCCTTTTTACAACCGAGTAGTACTTCATTTTTGTAAGATAACATACTGCTGAGATCTGTGAGTACTCTTGTTTATAGCAGCACAATTCACAATAGTGAAATCTTGAAAGCAACCTTTCTGTCCACCAATAGATGAATAGATAATGAACATGTGGTATTTATATACAAAGGCGTGGGTGATTCTATCTACATGTTAATGATAAGAAGCCTAAACTTCTGCCTCAAAGATGCATGGAGCATAAATAGTGAAGTCAAATTAATTACAGATATGAATTTTTGTATTTATCCTTTGCCACCCACTCAAAACAATATTTTCCTCTTACCCTTGAAAGCAGATGAGAATTTGTATGTGCAGAAGTAGTCTTGGAATTTCTAAAATAAGGTTAACACATTATTGTATTCATGGGGAATTTTCCCACCCTCTTGGGGAAAAAAATGGAGTTTATTTAAGTGACATCCTACATAAAGTTTTAAGCTCTTTGAAACATTAATCACCCCTGATAACAAGTTTATGAGCTTAGTATTATTAGTGTTCCTATTTTACAGATTATCCTACTAAGATACAGATTATTTAACTACCTTTCTCACTATACCTGGGCTTCTCCTATGCAGCGGTAGTTGAAAGAAGACCTACAAAGACTGAGACTCAAACAAGAAAGATTTTCTTAGTTTATAAACACAACCTTAACTTTGGAAGATTAACAGAAGAGAAATACATTAAAATGAGTTTTTGTAAAATTCTACCCAAGCAAAAACCAATACAGAAGAATAATTTGTCTTTGAACTCAACCCGTCTTCTTGGTAAAGACTACAGGTGTCTGATTCTACTTTTGCCTTCACCAAAACCAGGGCAGGGCCAGGAAATCCCAGGCAGGGCGTTCCACCAGGCCCAGAGCTGGCTCAGCGTGAGTCAGTGCTAACCCAGAAACTCAAAGTGGCTGTGCACTGGGTGAAGCAGAGCACACAAGGAAATCAGCACAGAATCCACCCATTAAGAACCCACAAGACAGTTTGGTCCACCTGTGTGTACACAGCTGATGCTGACACGGAGCGAGATTCACCCCACACTTACACTCGGGTAGAAGTGTGCCCCTCCCTGAGGTCAGTTACAAGAGTGTGGAGGACACCGTCAGCAAGAGGTATCAGTACCAATCTTGGAGAGTGGTGAGAGCACCCACAACCAAAGGGAGCGTGTGGAGCAGGAAAACGTATTGGCAAAGCTGGGAAGTGGGGTCACGTAGCCGGACTTGGAAGTGGAGTCCTGTCGTGGGAAAGTTGTACAGGAGCATCACGAAATCCAAGGAGAGGGAAAGAGAACGGTCTTACCTGTCCTCTTACCTGTTAGATGTAGATTTCACACAGTAAGTGAGAGGAGAAAACACAAATGTACAACGAGCCAAGGTTTATGATCAGATCTTCCTATGCCAAAAAAATAAATATCATCATTCCACCCTGCTCCTCCATCTCAGGCTTAATTGGCTTTATGTGGTACCCAAACAAGACATCTGATGAAGCAATATTTAGTATAATAAGATTTTTTTTTGTTACATGTGATGGGAACAATTCAATTATGCTGAAATTTTCCCAGAATTTCCATATTTAGGGTAATTTTTAAACAATTTAGCAAGTCATGTCACATCCAGTTTGTTAGTATGGATCAAAATAGGGAAGGAAAAATGTAAGGATCCCAGAATTTGGGTGTGCCTAATACAAATATTCCATTTTATTACTATAGCTTTTTAAGCAGAGTCACTGAGAATCACTGTTCTTTATCTCAGCATGCACCCAGTGAGTCCAGAGTCCAGGGCAGTTCTGTCCACACTGAAATTCATTCAGTAGTGACAACAGCAGGACATAAAGACAGGCTCACAAATTAAAAGTGACCGCACAGTAAGGCCACACACACAATACAAAGGATTAAAAAGTCCTACTTCTAAAGATTCTAAATGGACTTCAGAATGAGATGATATTAATTAGACTCATCCTTAATACAGCAAAAGCATTTGCTCCTGGGCCTTCCAATCACCAGACGCTTGCAAAGGGAAATTATTGAAAAGGGCATCAGTCCATGGGAGAAAAGTCACAGCAGGGTTCTTTCCCATCATCTTATAAATGGGATTACCCACAAAAGCTCTGGCTGAACATCTGATAGTTTTTATATAAGCACGCAGGAGACACATAAGGATGACCTGTTCCATTGTACATGATGCCGGATTATGGGCTTCACTGTGGTCACCCGTAGTATGTATTAAGAGGTCCTGGAGGTAGGAGAGATTTGGGAAATTTTCTAAACAGTAGGTTGCAGATTTTATAGAGGGATGATTAGTGGAGAAATGAGAAAAGTTGGTCAAGAGAGGTAAGTATCTTCAAACAGAAAAAGGCTTAATGTGTACTACAGGAAGTAAAGCAAGTTATCACTCAGCTTCGTATAAACTGCAGCTCTTCCAGTTCAGCATAGATTTTGTAAAATGATGAGCCCTGAGCCAAGTGCAGTGGTACAAGCCAATAATCACGGCTACTGAGGGGCTGGGGATCTAGCTCAGCGGTCTAAGCGCCTGCCTGGCAAGCGCAAGGTCGTGAGTTCAATCCCCGGTGCCACAAAAAAAAAAATAGGGCTGGGGATCTAGCTCAGTGGCCTAAGTGCCTGCCCAGCAAGCGCAAGGTCGTGAGTTCAATCCCCGGTGCCGAAAAAAAAAAAATCACAGCTACTGTACTCTGGAGTCCAAAGCTGGAGGGTGACAAGATCATAGGCAACCTAGGCAATTTAGGGAGACCCTGTCTCAAAACATAAAAAGGGGTAGCAATGTCACCCAGTTGTACAGTGCCCCTGGATTCCATCCTCAATGCTGCAAAATAAATAAATGAATAAGAAAAGAGATTTACAAGGCTGTTTAAGCAAATAGTACAAAACTATTTGATGGAGTATTGGAAATAGCTACATCGGGTAGACAAAATCTACATTGAGATAGCCCATAGCTGGGCCTCAGATCCCAGATTCTCTGACATGATAGTCCAGTATTGGTTCCACAAACCAGGCTATCTCAATGCCATTTGCTAGAACTTGGACACACTCAGGGCACTACCCTTCTGGCTGCAGATAACAGTAATCTGTACCAGAAAGAGAGCTTGACTTTGGTAGGCTTTATTCAGCTTTGTAAACATTTTATGAGTCCATTTGTTGTTTATTTTGCATTTCATCCAAAGCACATATGGGTGAAATACCCAAATGTGTTCTTTAAATTGTGGGACCCTGTCCTGTCTGATCCCAGATACCCAGCAGGGTTGAGCACATATTGACCTCCCAGAGGCAGCCCAAACAAAATGCAAACAACTATCCCAAGTATTTCCTTTGCAGAATGATCCGAAGGCTGTCTCTTCTGGAGTCTTAATCCTAATCCTAAATATTTGCTATCCTAAATTGAGATAAAGTCATGCCTGCAACTGCACTATCTGTTCTTCTTCATGTTCATCATAAATGCCAAAGGGTAATTCTTCCTAGAAAAAGGAATCAGCCATTTGTGATAACATGCAATGTGTTTTTAATTAATGAAGTTGCTTTCTCCTGGCAGAAATGGAAGCATCTTATCGTCACATGCTGGGGGAACTCATGCAGGGTCCTGTCTGTACATGCCAAGCCCTGGAGCCAAAGAAAAATCTCCTGTCATTAACTTCTCTGCTTAACTAGCCTACTTATTAAGAACCAAGCCATCAGTCATCCCGGATAAGCATATCAGATATAATGGACGCCAGATGGTGATGAAATACTCTGGCAAGAGCAGTGACCGGTTTTGTTATACTAAGTCATGGTTTATCTCCAGTATGGAAGGGGAAAAGAAAGTCATTTATGATTGCTCAAGATTCTTGGACAAAATATCACTGTCATCTGTATCCAGAGGTGGAAAAAGAGGATTTTTATTTATTTGTTTGTTTTGTTATGAAGTGGAAAAACGATCTCTCTGTTGAGGGACAGGAAGGACAAGCCTGGCTTCAGGGAGAGTGCTTACTGGGGGTGAGTTCCTGCTGTCCACTTGCTCTCACACTTGGCCCAAGCCCCCCGCCCTGCCCAGGGCTCTGTTTCCTCTGTGGTACAGGGAGGGGAAGAACTCTCCCTTCACGATGAACACAGGCGATAAAGTCCTCGATGTCGTGGGCCACACAGATAAAGATATCATTACTCTTTCTTAAAACAATAACTTTATTTTACAAACTCTACTGAAGAGCTGGAGATAAACATTCCTAAAGATAAATAATTCTTAGTTTATTTTGCATTTTATATGACTGAAAGTAATTAGCTTGATTTTCTTTTTTTTTTTTAGAAAAGCATATCAAATGCTTTTCTAAAATTCCCATATTTCAGGTTCTAGGGTATAAGTCCTATCAACAGGCTCCTGCTTTTTCCACCTGAGCATTGGCAAAATTAAGCAGTCATGAAATACAAGGGATTTTTGATAATAGGAGTTGAGAGGTATTTACTGTTTCAGCGAGCACTTCCTGAAAGTATTTAGAAGGACAGAGGCAATAAAATGATGGACTCAAAGATAAATGGGCAGGAAGGAAGGGATGGCGTTGCTCTACCTGCCAAGTGCCCTGGGCTCCCTCTCCCTCCTATTCTAAGCAAGCTTTTGCATTGATATGAGCAGGCAAAGTGTTACAGTTTGTATATAGATGGCCCCTCCAAGCCTCATGTAGTCATAGAACTGGCTGAATCTAGCATTTGTGATTGACTCCTTGTCTAGTGCTGGGATTGGTGGTGTGAGTTCTGCACCCGCCCAGGGGTGGAGCCGACATACAATGTAAGGTCGGAATGGGGGCGTGGTCTTCCTCTTTGGCGCCGTTGCTCTTGCCGCTTGCAGCCGCCATGATCGGCTGCCCCCTTTTGCTCTGGCTGCTGCCTTGAAGTGTTGCCCCAGTGCCATGCCACCCTGCCTTGGAGTCAGCTGATTATGGACTGAAATCCCCAGACACTGTAAGCTAAATAAACCTCTCCTTCCTTCACTGTGAGCGTCAGGTGTTTGTCTCAGCAACCAAGAAAAAGTAACCAAGACACAAAGCCAAAGTCCCCTCCTGTGCTGGTGAAACAACCAGCCACTGGGTAAAGGGAACTTAAAGTGAGGAACAACTGGAGCAAAGAAAAATCAAGCTAATTACTTTCAGTCATTTAAATAGAGCCCGGTTTGGCTCATAGGTAAAGTGCGATCATTTCACAGGCACTGAAGATTACATGGATGCTGCTTCTGAGTTATAAGAGAAGGGACTGAGAATGAAAACCCGGGCAAGGTTGGTGCCCTATGGGGCTAAACAAAACATGGTAACCACAAATGCATAATCATATGGGGATGCTTATATACATGATGACAACTATAATATTCACAGGTCACGGAACTGGTAAAGATAATTGAAACAAATTAGATGAAAAAAACCTGGGAAGATGCTAGTGGATAAACCGATATTTTGAGCTCTCGTTTGCCTGGGTACAACATAGAAAGGAATAATTTCACTGGATCTGGCACTGTGCAAATTCTGACACTTCTCCGAAGTCAAAATGACCACAAAAGGCAAATTTCTTGAAACAATTCAGGACACTAGGGTAGCAATGACAGTGCAGCTAAAGACTCATGAAAGAGGACTCCAGAGATAAGCATGTTTGAAGGAAAGGAGAATAATTGAGGAAAGTAATGACAATTTGCCTTTATTGTCACTTATTTTTAAGTAAAGCATTCACTGTATTTTTTATTTTAAAAAGAATAAAAACAATAAAAATGATACAGAATTTCAAAATAAGATGATAGGAAATTAACAGTGGTTATTATATTGCATTTTGCAGTCTTCAGAATAGTTGCTCAGATACAGGCATGTGAAATTGATCAAACAATCTGAGTACTAACAGTTCCTTTCAGTGAACTAATAGAATGAGTGGTACAATTAACTTAGCTGTCATATATATAATATATATATATATATATATATGTATTTATATTTATTTTCCCTTCCTTCTTTTCTCCTGTTGTTCTTTCCTTTTGAGTTGTTTTTTTCCCTTTTACAATATCTATTGTACCTTTTGGATCTTATTTACTCTTTCAGTTTCTAACACTAAGGATACAATATGATGTTTACACATGCAAGTCTGATTTACTTCACTTACGGTCTCTAGTTGCATCCACTTACCTGTAAAAGCCTTCAGTTTATCTTTCTTTATAGCTGAGTAGTACTCCATTGTATAAAAATACCATATCTTTTTTTTATCCATTCCTCAGTTGATGGGTATTTGAGTTGTTTCCAAGACTTAGGTATTACAAATTGTGCTGCTATAAACATGGGTAAACATATATCACTGTGGTGTGATGTTTTCAATTCTTCTGGAAAAATACCCAGAAGGGTAATAGCTGGGTCATCACTATGTTTTTTATCATGCCTTGCCCTGTCTACAACTTTTAATTAAAATGCTTAATACTTATAAATATTGAAATTGAAAAAGACAAACAAAAATGTTCAACCAATGGCTGGCATAGAGAAATAGATTCCTTATATATCTGTTTAAGGAAAATAAATGACATGGAATGAATAAATAAAATAAAAGAAGTAATAAAAATAAGCTAAATTAAGTGTTATTTGCTATAAAGATGACAAAGTTCAAAGCTAAATAAGCAAAGTGAGAGGGTAGAAAGTAGCCCCTCTGGAGCCAGTCTAGGAGCACATGGCCACAAGGTAAATCTCGCCAAGCCAAGGCTACGGTGCGTAATGACTGTGGGGAGTGATCACATTGAGACAGAGACAGAGATCCCCAAAGGACCCCTTGGGTTACAGGCCCCCAACGTGTCATGTGTCCCACCAACCCGGGAGCAAGGAAGATGTATAGATGACCCCAGCCACATATGACACAAAAGCAGGAAACCAGCTAAGCACATCTACCTCCAGATTCAAGGCGAGGCGTCTCAAGCCCTGGGTCAGGGGACTCTGTCACGGGCCCGGAGTAGCAGAGCAGATCTGGGTTCCAGATCCCAGGAAGCAGAGAGTTACAGAAAAAGCACAAGAAGAGGTGGTAGATCAGTGACCAGGTGACAGGGCAAGGTTCTCAGAGCCCTTGAAGAGCCTGGGAGTAAGTAAAAGTTGGAAACCGGAGACAAAGGAAGGGAGTGCTTTCGTACAGTGGGGAAAAAATAGCCACATGGTCACACAGAGTGACACAGAAAAGAGCAAATTTAAGAAATCATCTAGGAGAAATGTGGGAGACATGCTGCAAGTGACAACTGGCATATCTCTCACTGCATCTGACAAGAGGGGTATAAAGAGGTGAATGAAGAAATGAGTGCTTCATCTTCATGCAAAACTTAAAGGAAAGAGGACGCTATCGGCAGTGTAAAATAAAATCCACCATTCTTAGTATGTGAAGATGTCAAAAAAAATTGCTAACAAAGAATTTCACAGCAAACATCAAAGGTAAGTTTGTAAGACTGCTTGTTAAGACCTCAGAAGGAGCTAAGTTGGCGCCTCATCAATGCTTTTATGGAAGCAGAACTGAGAGTCTGGATTCTAGGCTTACTGGATTTCACCTGTTAAAAATAGAGCTTCTAAGAAACATCAACACCAAGGTCTCCCATCATCATACTGAAGATCAAAGAACAGAAAGGCTCATCACAACTAGATTTATGGCGGGGCATCTCCAAATGGAATATGCCCTGATCTTATGGGACGCATACAATTCTTCTAAGATAATTAGTTGCGGAATCACTACCAACTTGTGCTAATACGATGTAAGAAAAATAATGAACAAGGAACTGAAGGCTTTAGACCCCAAATTTCCATTGGTGTCATGGTGGGCAGAGTTCTAAGATGATACCCAATATGCAACATACATCTACCTCCAACTGTGCAGTCAACACTAATCTGGATGCAGCTGTGAAGGAAATTTGCAGATGTGATTAGGGTCCTGAACCAGCTGATCTTACAATAGCGAGTTATCCAGGTGAGCCTTATCCAATCAATGAGTTGCTTAAAAGCAAGTTCTAACTGTGGCAGAAAAGTTTGACATTCTCACAGTGAACTGTCCTCAAGCCACCAGGTAAAGAAAGCTAGTGGCCTCTAGCCACTGTGAGCTGGTAGGAAAATATTCAAGTGAATTCTACTAGCAACCAGAGCACTTGGGAAAAGATCCTGGTCCTAAGTGAGAACTGGCCTGGGCCAAGAGCCTGACTTTGGTCTTGGGAGACCCAGAGCAGAAAACCCAGCTACAACAGGTCTGGGCTCCAGACTCACAAAGATTGTGAGATGAGAAACGGGTGTTGTATTAAGCCATTAAGTTGTACTGTGTTACACAGTAGGAATCAGGCTGAGAAACTATTTGGATTCAAACGCCCATCACTCCTTATGGAAACGAAGGATGGGTTGGCACTTGGAGGATGGGACCAGAAGCCATGAAGCAGCCTTTCCAGACAGTGGCCTCATGGGCCTGGCCCAAGTGCCCAGCAAGCATCTGGTGGGTTCCAAGGCGATACAGACAGGACGGATCCCCTCTCCCTTCCCCTGTCCCTTCCCCGGGAGGCCGTCTGGATGGTCATCCTCATTGCAGGAGGTGAGTGAGGGACAGAACCTGCCTCTCTCTTCTGCCCCAGGTCTTCAGATGGAGGAGACCTGGATTTGC
>RJWT010037465.1:0-13053 GCA_004365215.1 Cuniculus paca | reverse complement strand
GGTAAAATCAGTCTACTTAGGGGAAACTCATTGCATAGGAGTTCCTGGTAGCTATTGAATTTTGTTTATAACTGTAGAACTTGCTCTTATTGGTAAAGGTACCAAATTAATAGTTTTGTTCATAGCTAGGCTGTGCTTGATCCTATTGTTGCTGCTAACTATGACAAAACAATAGCCAATACCATACTCAATGCTTAAAATCTGAAAGCTTTCACTCTAAATTCAGGAACAAGACAAGGATGTCCATTATCACCACTCCTATTCAATATAATTCTGGAAACATTAACCAGAGCAATTACACAAAAAAGAAAAATAAAAGGAATGAGGATAGGAAAAGAAGGAGTTAAATTATCACTATTTGCATATGAAATGATATTTTATATAAAAGGCTACAAAAAAATTGAATTACAGTATTGTGAAAAAAGGATATTGAACAGGATATCAGAAAATGGAAGCCAAATGTCATGGCACATGCCTATAATCTCTGCACTTGGGAGGCAGAAGCAAGAGGATCCCTGTGAGTTTGAGACCAGCCTGGGCTATGAAGCAAGTTGAAGACCAGACTGAACTGCATCGTGAGACCCTGTCTAAAAAAGCCTAAAAAAAAAAAAAGGATATAAATCCCTTGCTCATGGTTAGAAAGAACCAACATAGTGAAAATGGCCATACTCCCAAAATTGTTATACAGATTTAATGCAATCCCAATCAAAATACCATTAACATTCTTCACAGAACTAGAGAAAACATCCCTAAAATTCATTTGGATCCAGAAGAGACCTAGAATAAAAAAAACAAACAAAAAAACAAACAAACAATTCTGGGCCATAAAGGGAAAGCAGTGGTCATTACAATCCCTGACTTGAAATTATACTTCAAAGCTTCTGTGATAAAAACGGCAGATACTGGCAAATAAATAAATAAATAAATAAAGACCTGAGGATTAATGGAACATATCAGAAGATAAACAAACAACTCCAAACACACTCAGCCACCTCATCATCAGCAAAGGGGCCAAAGAGATTCACTGGAAGAAATACAGCCTTTGTAATAAATTATGCTCAAAAAACTGGATATCCTCATGACAAAGACTAAAACTAGCCCCATGTTTCTCACTATGCACTAAACTAAAATAAAAATGAATCAAAGATCTAAATATTTTAACAGAAAGACTAACTCTGCTGGAAGACAGACTAGGCAGAACTCTTGCAGACATAGGTGTAGGCAAAGATTCCATGAAGAAATCATAACTTCAGGGGAAATACTACAAAGAATCAACTACTGGGATCTCATCCTACTAAAAAGCTTTTAAAGAGCAAAAGAAATCACCAATGGAGAAAAAAAACCAGCCATAGAGTGGAAAAAATATTTAGACATTTGTCCCTCAGACAAAGGACTAGCATCTAGAACATGTAAAGAATCAAACTCCTCAAACTAAAGACCCAATACAAAAATGGGCATCTGAGATGAATATACACTTATTAGAAGAAGAAATACAAATGACAGATAAATATATGAAAAAATGTTCAATGTCATTGGTCTTTCTCAAAATGCAAATTGAAACAATGCTGAGATTCTACCTCACTCTGGAAAGAATGTTAATTATCAAGAATCAACCAATATCGAATGCTGATGGGGGTGTGTGAAAAAAAAGAACACTTTTCCACTATTGGTGGGAGTGTAGACTAGTGCAACCACTGTGGAAATTGGTGTGATAATTCCTCAAAACCTAGGATTAAAGGTCCTCTTTGACCCAGCTTTTCCTCTTCTTGTTATCTTCCTGTAAGAATTGAAAACATCAGCCACAGCAGTATATGCACACATATGCTTATAGTAGCACAGTTTGAAAAAGCTAAATCTGGAAAATAACCCAAATGCCCCTCAAATGAGGAATAGATAAAAAAGAAGCATTTTTTAATGCAATGAAGTACTACTCAGCCATAAAGAAGGATAAACTTGAGACATTTCTAGGTAAGTGAATGCACCTTGAGGCCATACTCTTAAGTGAAATAAATCAGACACAGGTGTAAATATTACATTATCACCCTGGTGTGAGGCACCAAAAGAGTAAATAAGAACCAAAATGTACACTAGATACTGTGAAATAGGAAGAAATTGTTCAAAAGGAAAAAGGAACGGGGGAGTAGAGAGGGGAAAAGAAAGGAAGAGAAAGGGAAAAAAAACAATGAAAGTAGGATGAAACAGAAATAAAGCTTTGCAAGCAACCAGGAAAAGAGGGGCTGTAGGGAAGGGAGGGGATTGGGAGAAAAAGAGGAATCAACAGATATTATATACAGGTACAAATTCCCTATACTTACTATGATCATTATGTATATCTAAATTGCATCAATAAACTTAATAAAAATAAATATAAGTGAAGAAAGCATCTTATTGTTTAACTAGAATTTTGGAAAATGTTTAATAAAATAATGGTACATTTTAATCCTGATTAAACCTAGATTACATGAAATTACATAATTACATAGTACCTATTAGATTAATCTACACTAGTCAGCCTGTCTTACAGTTTTCATTGAAAAACCTGGAGTTAGATGTTTGTGTGTAAGAAGGTTTTAGTAGTATCCTTAAATTTGAATGAGAAAGACTGGGAAGAGTAGAATTGTTCCAGGGAATTAAACTGAGATGGAGTGTCTAGGTACCAACTGATCATATTCAGAGTCTCTGCATAGTGTTGGGATGATGCTTCCAAGTTGTGTCCTCAGCCCTGGGGGCTGCTCGGTGTATGCTCACACTAACCAGTTCTCTAGGTGTAAGTTGTCCTGAGGAATGTCCTGACCATGAGTAACTTGGCTTTCCTTCAGTGACAGCAATTTCAGAGAACAACTCACCTGAGACCTCGTGTACCATAAACTAAGATTAATAATATCAACAAGAATGAAGAAGAGGAAAGGGGAATTGGAAGAGGACTAAAGGAAAGGAGGAGAAGGATGTTAAAGCAAAGAAATAAACTGTATTATGTACAGGTACTAATATCCCAAGATGACTGTAGGTTGTATGTACTACAAACATGTACTAATACTTTTTTTTTCAAACAGACTCACCTAAGATCCATAGTTGACCCTTATTATAGAAGCTGAAAGAATGTGTCTTAAGTCCCGCAATGATCTCCTGGTTAACATACTTGATATCTGCTCTACTCTACCGACTGCTCAACTTGAATCCATTTACTTCATGAGCAATTTTTGAAAAAAAAAAAAAAAAGAGCACTCCTCTATTTTTGGTCAATTTATTACTGTAGCTTACAATTAAAAAGATATTAAGGGAAACAGTACACACTGCTGATACAATTTACATTAAAGTTACCACCAATCCTCATTTCTATCTCTGCTGTCTTTTGAGAAATGCTATGTATCTGCTAGCACCTCTGCAGGTTAAGTGACAGAGTTCTCGATTTTGATTGTCAAATTGCCCCAGGTCATCAGTGTCGTATTTCTTATCCAAGAGCCACTCTAATTGATCACAGGAGCTTTGGACATATGATTTCCTGCCTACATTATAGAAAAGCAGATTGCTTTCTTCTGAAGATCAGAGTCATATTGCTAATAGCTGGCTTCCTTTTCTTCCCTGCTGAACATGAGTTATAAAAATCCAGGAATGAGAAAGGTCCATTAATACTCTTGTTCAGCTGCCTTGTAAATGTGCCCCCCCACATCCGATCTCTAAGTATGAAGATTTAGACTTCTCCATCTAAACAGCCCAGAGATAGACAAGACCCAGCATTCTACAAGTGCACCACTGAATGATGACACGCAACATTACACACCCCCTGCTGCTTCCACTACCTGATAGCTGGATTCATGCATTCTACCTATGGAAACAGCATTTTGCAGTTATCACTTCAAGTCATAATTGTCTATATTCTTTTTTGATACATTTCTACACTTAGCGACTATGTACAGTTCTTCCTTTTCCTACAGGGACCACCCTATCTTTACAGAATAACATATTAACCTGTATCTTCAATTGTACTTTGAGGAGATTAAATCGCATCCCATCATACTATGAGAACTGAAACATCTGCATTCTCAAATTAATAATATTCTATTTCTTTTCAACCAAGGTTCTGACCTTGGCAGACCCAACTGGTCAGGGATGTAATTTGAACTTTCTCTGCTATGGCTGTAATTCTCCTCTGACTGCAGGAGATAAGCATCTCTCTGTATGCTGCCAAGGAATCACTTTGACTTTCAGCCAGTACAGCTAAAGTAGCTTTAATTGATGATTAATCACTTCCAGCCTTTAACTTCCTACCTCGAAAACGTCAGTAACACTCAACTCACCTGTCTGATTGCATTGTACTTACAATTATTACTTCTTAAATCTCCTGAAGGACTGAGGTATTCCAACAACTGGTACAATACATTTTATGGGTGTCCTTTATCAATTTTCAACTGGCAAATGGTTTCGTAGCCATTGAACAGCTATGACAAGCCAAAAGATATTAGGACTCACCCTACCAGTGATGAAATCCTTATTGTCAACTATTCCTAATATATTCATAGAGACTGGTTCATCAGATAGTTCTTTGTACTAAATGTATCCGTTTGGACTCCTCAGAGAAGCCCATTAGGACTAAGATGTCAACATATGTGCAGGAATACTGTGAGGATGAACTGGGAGAGTCCTTATACACAACACATTGTGGATGAGTAAAGAAGCAGCATTGGACAGAGTGAGGAGTTAAACAGTTATCCATTCATCACAGGGGTATCAGCCAATTCCACAGAAAGTCAGGATGTTCCTTTAGATTGGCCCACCTCAAGGCAAGGTGATCACGTTTCTTCCACCACATCTTTCCTAATTCTTAGCACTAGTCTTTGGACACAATTTTTCATGGAAGAGAAATGACATGGATGATTAAGTTCTCTTAGCCTGAAAGCCTTTCTTCTAGAAGCACTTAGCTAAAAGCTGTCAGCTGGCAAACATGGGCAGATGGATACTGCACCATTATATGCTGTAAACATCCCAAGACTTTTTATTTCCATCTTCTTTCTCCTTGGTGTTTGCCTCGTTTGCTACCATAATGATGTCCTTCACATTATTCTGTCCCACAAATGACTCTCCCTACTGTCCACAGCAATAATCACCTCACGGTATGGACTCATGCACCCAGCCCCTCTTCACTTGTTCCTATAAGGTATAGCACTGTTGCAGTAGATGTAAGACTATGCAGACCTGGCCCAATACAAATCCGAGCTGTGCAACCAGAGTTATTTCACAATTATAAGCACAAACATATGAAATCACCTCAGGCAATGCATGACAGCTCCCTAGGGTATTGCTCAATTCTGCAGAACACTATGAAATGGCTTTAAAAAATATGCTTCACTACCCAGCTCCAGAATACACAGACAGAACTAATCCGGGACTCAACTGAAGTAAATTCTTTCTCCTGCAACTTGACAGTGTTATGAAATGATAATGAATGTTATGCCTAGCTAACAGCTTAAAATTCATACCTTTTGAAATATTTCCCAATGTAAAAATGCTGTTAAATTCATTGTATAAAACTACATGAACAAAGAAAAGTCATTAAAATTTTTATCTCCCTTTAACCTCAGAAATACATCAAAGTCCAGAGTACTAGAGATACAGTTTGATTTAGAAAATAATGTGGAGCCTACTACGTGCCAAACACTGTGCTAGGAATTGGATGTATGACAGTGTGAAGCAATAGCAATACTCATTAAAATTACAGGTGTTTTTCACTTCTTGCTCATTTCTCTCAGCCTGCATCTTTACAAGATACTTTCTTTGTCTCTGTTGTGTCACCTAACAAAAACTTGGTTCAGCTCAAATATACCTTTCCTTACCCAATCTCACCTTATAGCAATTCACTTGTACCCCACTTTCTTGTTTCTTCTCATTCTTTTTCTGTGTCTTTTTTAACCAATATTTTTTTAAGACTTGATTTTAACCTCCTTAATCACTGGAGCAATCTTGGCATTCTTCTTATCCCAAGCATTTGATGCAGTACCTTTTTGCATGTATTTGTTAAAAGTGTGAAAGAATTTATGTATACATATTCACCACCATGGGCAGCAAATATGAACTGATGGGTTAATAATTACAGTAAATGCATCAGTTTTTGCTTGATAATTTCTCAAGAGTAAACAAAGTTAATTTGTCTATGAAAAAATAGAAAATAACACTTGATTTCATTTGCCACTTTCAATAATTTAGTAATGATTTCTGGAGTGCCAACTTGAGAAAATGCTATAGCTGTTGTGCTTAGAGTTACAAAGAGGATTAAAATGACCCATTGACTTAGCCTTCTCTTAACCTGCTAAGATGCCATGTTGGCTTGGATCTCTTTCTCTCTCTCTCTCTCTCTCTTTATTTTGCTTTCTCTCTCTCCTTCTCTCCATCTGTTATCCTTTAGCCATCTTTCTTGTGGTTCTAGGTATCAAATCCAGGGCTTAATATCTGTTAGGCAAGAACTCTATTGCTGGGTTACATTCTGAGTCTACTATTTTCTCTTTCATAATATTTACTTTATAGAACTTTTTAAGCATTAGATTTGAAACACTATATTAGGAAGAGAAGAACATAAGACCTAATTATATAGTTTTCCTTTTGTGAAATTTTAATAAAAGTCGAGTCTCTAAAAAGGGTTCCAAGTGACTGAATAGGCCAATATTCAGAATATACCCCCAACTAGCCATTTGCTAATTAATGGTTTCACATATGTAAGTGCTATTTTTCCCGAAAGAACCACAAACTAAACTTTGTGACCTTTGTGCTAATTTTTTCCTTTCAACTACTAAGAAACAGTTTCTCTGTCCCTATGTTTCACTATTCTGCACTCAACCAGTCAGGACTGAGAGTCTGTACAGGCCCCCACACACACTTGTGTACTTGCACACTTGCGTACGTACACACTTCAGTACGTCCTTTCATAGTCAGGTCATGGGGGGGGCACTTCGTTGGAAACTTTCCATATGTTGAAAAAAAATTAAATAAATAAATGTGTCCCCTTTTCCCGAATTCTTTCCTAGTAAGTTTTGTGGATACTTCCTTGAAAAACAGAAAAGAAAACCTAACTCAGCCCCCCCAAAAAATTTTTCACTGTTAGACAATTTTAAAAGGAATTATTTTGTCTATTCTTCTTTAATGGACAGGGTCAAACAGACACAAGCTACTGAAGTTTTGTGGAATGGACAGACATACTCACCAATTTGCTTTGCTTGCCGTTTCTTTCTCTTACTAATTCCACCTCACTCATTTCAGCAGCCCTGCTCCACCACAAGACCAACATGCCTGAAACCTTATAACCCCAGAGTGGTTCGCCCAACAAAGTAAACCCTTGAAAAATCTTCTCAAGCCTGTAGTGTCCTTTCCTTCCATTTCTCTCATTCTTATACTATAAAACAATTTTTTTCAGTCCTTCCTGTTCCAAAACTTTGCCGAGGTAGAACTTTCCTTTCCTTCACAGTCTACCTAGGATCTGCAAGGTCAGGGCACTTTGAATATAGCCCTTCATTTAGTGGAGCAAGTCACATCTTGGCTCATCTTATCTTAGGAATGTATGAATGCTGTGAAATATGTTCCACTACATTGGGTGTAATTTTATGACCATCCTTTCCTACTCATTGCGCATGTAAGAAAGTAAATAAACACTGTGACATAAGACACATATAGAAAAATGTTTACTTGTGAAATAAGAAACAGTTTTAATCAATATCACATGGAATTGATTAACATTATGAAAATATTTTTGTTTTCCTACTTTAGGCAAATTTAGGCATGGAGAATTTTTCATATTCAACAAGGTGCAAGCTGAATATTTTCTAACCCTAATTCTTGACTATAAATATTCCTTACTTTGCTTTCAAGAAAGTGAAGGTCATAGCACAGGTTAGTACAGTTAATAATTTCTGCTTTAACTTTACAGATGAAATTTATAAGCACATAGGATACGTGTCATGGTTACTTTTCTCTTGTTGAGACAAAATACCTGATGCCGAAAGTGAAGTAAGGAGAGGTTTATTTCTTATGGTTGTGGGGTTTCAGTTCATACTCAGCTGGTTCCAAGATAGGGTTGCGTGACTGAGGGACAGCCCTTCATGGCGGCTGCAAGCGTCAAGAGCAAACCACATCAAAGAGGAAAAAACACAACCCCATTTTGACCTTGCATTGTGTCAGCTCAACCCCTGGGCGGGTGCAGAACTCACACTGCCAATCCCAGCACTAGACAACGAGTCAATCACAAATGCTAGAGTCAGCAGCTTCCATGACTGCATGAGGCTTGGGGGGCCATCTACATACAAACTATGACACATATTCTACAAGTTCAGAGGTGCTAGAAATTTAATTTAGTGTTTCTGAAATTGAATATAAATTCACAATTCATCTTTCATTTTTTTTTTGGACAGGAACTCTTGAATTCAGTCAAAAAGATATCCCCATCTTATCCACAGCTTTTCAGTCACAATTAAATAGAAGGACTTTGAAAAATGTACCAGTCCTTTTGTGGGGGCAGATTAGGGAATCCTGACCTTGGAGCTTCTATAGTTCCCTGAATTACTGAGCATCATTCATCTAGTTTGAATTGAGTTGCTTTACACACAATATATTACATTTTTTTTCAAAGACTCATGACCTTTCATAATTTTTCTGTATCTTGGTGTCTTCTTGCCCCTTTAGATAAGAATGAAATAATAAATTGCTTCTAATTTATATGTGGTCTGTAAGAAAGATTGAAGTAGTTTAAAGCTTTTCATGCTAATCTTCCACCAGTGGAGCACATTTCACTATTATTTGCATCACACTGGGATATAAACGAGTTATGGCAAGATTTCTCAATCATCAATCTTATCTGTATTCTGGCCTGTACCCACTAGGCCCCCATCCCTCACCTCTGAATTTTTACAATCTAAAAGGATTCAGACATCATCACTGACTTTAACAGGGGCGAACACATCAAATCCCTTGAGAAGCTGTGTACCCTGAGCACACGCTGGATTCAGTTACTTCCATTTACACTCTGTGGTCAGTAGTGTAGGGAAAATGTCTTGAACTTTATCAGTAGCACAGTTTATTCTCTTGGGATAGGGTATACAAATCTTTTGTCTTCTTTGACTCTCAAATCTACCATTTACCTCATTTTAGATTTGAAGTAAAGCCTGAAATTCACTAAAAACAAACCTTTATCAAGAGAACACATACCAGCAAATAACTTTTCTAGTCAGTATTCCCCTTCGCTTCCCTTCCCTTCCCTTCCTTTCCCTTCCTTTTCCTTCCCTTCCCTTCCCTTCTCTTCCTTTCCCTTCCTTTTCCTTCCTTTCCCTTCTCTTTACTTCTCTTTTCTTCTCTTCTCTTCCCTTCCTTTCCTTTCTGTGTATCCCTCTCTTCTTGTCCTTGCATTTTCTTTCTTCACCTCTATTGTCATTTCTCTTCTTCCATCCTCTTCACTTCTCTCCAATTTTCATCCTTTTCCTCATACTCTTTGCCATTGTCTTGGTTACTTTTCTCTCATTGTTGAGACAAAATACCTGACGCCCAAAATGAAGTAAGGAAAGGTTTATTTCTTACAGTTTTGGGGGTTTTAGTCCATATTCAGCTGGCTCCAAGGCAGGGTGGCGTGGCTGAGGGGCAGCCATTCGTGGTGGCTGCAAGCGGCAAGAAGGCACCATGCAAAAGAGGAAAACACACCCCCATTCTGACCTTACACTGTATGTTGGCTCCACCCCTGGGCAGGTGCAGGACTCACACTGCCAATCCCAGCACTAGACAAGGAGTCAATCACCAATGCTAGATTCAGCCACTTCCATCACTACATGAGGCTTGTGGGGGGCCATCTATATACAAACCATAATGGCCATTGTCTTCATTTCTCTTTTGTTCTTTCTCTACTCTTCTATTTTCAATGTTTCACCCTAGTTCTATATCTTGAGGTTTGAATCTCAAAGATCAAGAATTTGACTTCTCTATTCCCTCAGGAAAATAAATTTTGGGGCTCAAGGTAATGAAAGAAACACCGAGTAGCACTGAAGGAAGTATCCTCTGATGTCTAAAAATATGAGCTCACTAATGCCTTCTGTAGTTTAATAACTGACATGTCTTATATATAATTCAACTTCTACTTTTATATAAAAGCTAACAAACACTTAAGTGCACAGAGATTGTTTTAAGCATATACATATAGTAAGGCATTACATGGCAAGTAGAAAAAAAGTAACTTGTCTAAAAATCACTTTATATCAGACTAGGAGTAATTGTACTGACTTCACAAGGACACTTATCTGTGTTTCTGAATTGTTTTTCAGTGAGACCCAAAACAAACATTTTAGCAAAATGTTGATGCAAAGTTGAAGACTTCAGAGACACACATACTCCTTTAAATCTCTATTTCAGGAAACACATATGAAGTATGATTTAAAAATATAGCAAGTGTTAAAATTTTTATTGTAAAAATTACAGTAACAATTCATTGCTTCACACCCCAAAACATCCCCTCCAATTCAAACACTTTTCCCTTGAAGCATTCCTGGAAGTCCTCTCTGTGAGCATCTTTATGAGTAATGACCAAAAATATGGTAAGTATGGTTGCCTAGGGCCATTCAAAGGAAAGCAGACTGATGGAAATATGTTGGATTCTCTTTCACCTCATTCTTTGGTTCTTCCCTGTCTCAGTTGTTTTTCTATCACTGTTGTGACAAAATACAAACTTCCAAAGTCAAAGGGAGAAAGGTTTACTTACTCACAGTTTGTTGAGGTTTCAGTTCATATCTGCTGGCTCCAAGACAGGGTAGCATATGGTAGAGGGGCAACAATTCATGGTGGTAGAAGACAACAAAAGTAATAGCTGAGTTTGTGTCTTTCTGGTCTTTCATACTCCATTTAGGCTGTTGGAATTGAAACAGTGCCAAACCAATCAGTGAACTTATCACACACCCTGAATCCCAGTATCACACATTCTATATTTGGTCATCTTTGAAAAAGCCCTGTGGCCATGTGAGGCTTTGTGGGGACATGGAGACACACACCATAACATTCCTTAATGTCAAAATAGCCATAAAAGATGTTATGATTACTACTCTAATGGCCTCCAAAATATCATGCAGTCATGGTGGGACTTTTGAGAGATGATTGGATCATGGAGTAAGATACTTCATTGCAAATCAGTGGATTAATTCATGGATGAGTTTATAGCTAAATGTGATTTTGGGTAGTAAGTCCTGCTTGGAGGAGACAGGCCACTGGGACAGGGCCTGGAAGAGTAATATCTCTCTCCTTTTTTCCTTGATCTCTCACTGTCTCTGCCTCTGTCTCTCTCTCTCTCTGTCTCTACCTCCCTCCCTCTCTGTCCTGCTGTCTGTCTCTGTCTCTCCCTCTCCCTCTCTCTTTTGTGCCTTCTCTGCCATGTGCTATTTCTCTTCTGCAATGCCTCACTACCATGCAGCCCTGCTTTGGAACCCACCAAATATAGACTAAAACTTCTACGAACTGAGAACCAAAATAAGCTTTAAATATGTGAGTGTTGGGTATTGAGTTTCAGTGATGAGAAAGTAACTTAGACAAAAGGCAAATGTTTTGCATGGGTTTAGGACATGCAGACAGTCACAGCAGTGCAACTAAAGGAACTCCAAAAAAGGACTTCCAGAACAGCTTCAGAAAGTGCCAAGAATAATGGGTAAATATATTCAGAGAAAGGAAGAATATACTGAAAGGGACTAATGACAATGTGTCTTTTACTGTCTTAAATTTTTAAAATTTAAACTTTCATGTTTATTTTGATCACACCTTGTACACACACCTTGTTTTTGTTCTCTACTGTGAATAGCAAACAACCTCAAATCTTAGTCACTTAAAATAAGGAACACATTCTTTAATTTCACGATGGCGTCAGCTGACTGGGTTCAGCTCAGTGATTCCTGTGCTGTGTGCAATGTTCTAAGCCATGTCGACTGAGAGCCAGTGGGGCAACTCATCAAGCACACTCCTGCACTTAGCTCATATCTCAATCCTGACCTTTTGAATGCAACACTTTGCTTGCCTCCTTGTGACTCTATATTTGGCTTAGGGGTCTCAGAATCTGTAGCTGGAATCAAAGAAACAGGAAGTAGAAGTTTCCAGTCTTCTTAAAGCCTAAGCTTGAGTGTTGCAGAGCTATCTTCTACTACACTTTGTTAATCAAACTGAATCACAGTTTCTAAAAAAAGAGTGAATAACTGATTCAACCTTTGGAAACAAGCAACCACATATTTCAATGATCCATACATTGAAAATCGGATGACATCAATTAAAAATTAAGCTCTATCACATTTTTTTATTTTGAAGAGAATAAAACAAATACAAAATAAAACAGAACATTCAATCAAAACAAAGCAAATATCATACAAGACTTCAAGACAAAACAAAAATAGACCAACAGTGATTACCATGTTGCCCCTTGTTATTTTCAAAATAACTTCCCATACCATAAGGAATAATAAGATCAAACACAACAGAACAGAATAAAACCAATCAATATAAAACAATGAAAGCAACACAGGACTTCAAAACAAGGCAGATGAAATACTACAGATGGCTACTGTAATATATCTTGTTATCTTCAAAGTAGCTGTTTATATCATCAAACATAATAAAAACAAACAAAACAAAATAGAATAGTCAATCACAATAAAATAATGAACATGATACAATACCTCATAACAAGATTAAAGGAAATCAATAATTGCTACCATAATACCTCTTGTCACCTACAAAATAACTGCTCATGCCCTCAGGTATAATACAGTCAAATAAAACAGAATAGAATAAGACCAATCAAAGGAAAACAATGAAAGCAATATAGGACTTCAAACAAGACCGCAGGAATAAAACAGAGGCTCTCCTGATGCATCTTATCTTCAAAGTAGCTGCTTAGACCTTCACACATAACAAAATCAAACAAAGCAAAATAGAATAAAATCAATCAATAGAAAACAAGTAAAGCAATAAAGGCTTTGGAACAAGATAATAGGAAAACAATAATGACTGCTATAATCCATTTTGTTATTTTTGCAATAGCTGTCCATGCCATCAAATATA